>JAGVSP010002382.1:0-29789 GCA_022494985.1 Micrasema minimum | reverse complement strand
TTTTCAACACACCGTTTAGCTTTATTAAATAAAGTTTAAAAATGAAATATGTGCAAATATCATAATTACATAGATTTCTTTTTCTTTAAAAAAAAAAAACAAATCATGAGTAGTTTTTACTGTCTAATTAGCTTTACTGATTTATAATGTTCTGTCGCTTTATTTACTGCGTGTTTTGCCATATGCTTATTTTTAGTTAAAATGGAATTGTCCTTCGATAAATATAAATAAATAGTATATAACTAAGTTTATTATAAATTGTGTACATTCAGTTTGAAAATTTATCAATGCAAGTTTTGAAAAACATTCGGTCTATTTTAGAGGATAGAGTTATAGTTTGTTTCAGCAGACCTAAACACATCGCTTATATTTTTGATTGTATCAAGATAAATATTCAAGAATAATGGTGACCGATGAGATAGGTGGACGATATCAGGAAGTTTGATGGAAGACGGTGGATAGGAACGGCGCAGGGTCGGGAGGAGTGGAGACGGCAGGAGGAGGCCTATGTTCAGCATTGTACTTTCAGGGGGCACTTTTCAATTGAATGATTGTTAAAGTAAATATATTTTAACAAGTAAAGTACAAATAAATAAACTAAAGGTGTTTACCCAATCTTGCAAAGGGCACTGCCTTGGTACACCAAATGCAGTTTATTTTGATAATTTATAACATGTAGGCAAGATGTTCTATTTATCGTTTTAGTTCTATTCCAAGTAATACTCATAGTACCAAATATTCTTTATGTGTAAAGTCACATTTAAATAAATATTTAATACTGTTGTCATGCAATACATAAAAATATTCATAGTAGCCACTAGACCAAAAGATGGATAAAAAGTTAAACCGACCGATACGAGGTTTATGTACACTCAAGCACACGATATTTAAAAATTTTGTCTCTTTTTCTGTAAAAAATAAAACTAAATCCTTGTTGTTTCACTCAACGACTGCCTATAAATTGAAGTGGAGACATTAAAAAGACACATTGCTTTGTTTAACGATCCAGAACTTTTTAGATCGGATTTCTAATACTTGTTTTACATACTAATTTTACTTTCTATTACTATAATAAATTCGTAGAACGAACATTTTAATTGCTTTACATAGATTTGTATTATTTAAAAAATATCCCGGTAGTAATTTCTTTATATCATTCGCAATGTCGTTAAAAAGGTTCATTTGATGAAAACAGGAGTCATGTCTTAGCACGTCCACGATTTTTACAATTCCAGAATGCGATATCGCTAACTTTATTCGCTACTTTGCGATAGAATTTGTGTGAGCATAAGTAATAGATCCCGATTATTTATGTTTTCGCGTATCCGGAATTTGAAAGGTCGTGTCAGAAAAACCTTTTAGTGTTAAGTATAACATTTACTGTGTACATCTAGAGTTGAGAAAAATCACTTTTGATTTTTGTGATCTGGCCGAGAATCGAACCCGGATTCTATCGTATCATGAGTCCAGCGTGGTAGCTATTACTCGTACGCTACGTGTTACATGGCTTCGGTGCGGAGGTTACCATTTTTATAACGTAAGCATTAGATATTACTCTTAATGTTATTCTCAATTCGCTCCATTACCCAAGGAAGTGTAACTTGCAACTTTAGCTTGGTCAGAGTCCTTGTTTCCGCACCATAAGTTAGGGCGGGTAGAATGCATTGGTTAAACACTCGAGTCTTGAGTGAGATGGGAATGGAGATTCGGAATGTGGAATTAAGCTTCAAGGACGTGCACCGATGAGACGGGTGGACGATATCAAGAAGTTTGCTGGAAGACGGTGGATGGGGACGGCGCAGGATCGGGAGGAGTGGAGGCGGCAGGGGGAGGCCTTTGTCCAGCAGTGGACACGGGCTGATATGATGATGATGATGAAGCATTATTTTGATATATTTTTTCAAATCTTCAATATTATAACTAACTAACCCACTAACCATCACGCCATTTCCCCGTAGGGGTAGGCAGAGAGGATAGAACGCCATACCACTCTGCCCTGATAGATTTCCTTTACTTCCTCTACATTCATACATCTTCTCATGCACATACGCCGATTATTCCGACTTTTCACATGACCACTTTCAAGTACTTGACGTATTTCTCGGCCTTCCGCAGCTTCTACATCCAGGTACACTTGCATTTAAACTTCTTTTAGCCGTTCTTTCATCACTCATTCGCTCCACATGACCAAACCATCGTAAAAGCCCTTTCTTAATTTTGTCGATAATGTTTATCTCAGTCTGCTCTAATTTCGACATTTGTACACCTATCACACATAGTCTTACCACACATTCGCCCGAGAGATCGCATTTCAACAGCATTCAGTCTACTTTCATCCTTCTTTTTCCAACACCACGCTTCACTACCATACATAAGGGTTGGTACCAGAACTCCGTTGTGTACTGCCAATTTCGCTTCTTTCGATAATTTCTTATTTGCCACTATCGATTTGAAGGCACCATTAACTCTGTTTCAATATTATGATTTATAAAATATATAAATGCTCTGCTAGTTCAAAGAAACTTTATTTTGACATTTTTGTCACTAAGGGATCGCACCTATAATTCCAACCCTGCCAGTTATTTGCTAAACGACTATGAATAAGGGCCTAATGATTGGTTCGGGGGTGGAGCCAGGGAGAGGTATACTAACGATGATTCGTCGCTGCCATGTAGAATATTTATAGCAGTCATTATTTATAACCGTGACAAATCTTCATACTGCGGATATAATTATGAAAAATTCACTTGGAAATTATGAAGGAGAGGCTCTTTTGCGTAATTGTTCTACTCGGCAATATTTTTTAAAAAGATGTTTTTCTAACCTTAATTTTGAAATTTCTTTTTTGATTTTTTAAAAATATGTCGCTTGCTGAAATTTGTGTATTTTATTTGCAGCTCGGACTTTTTGGCATACTAGTTAGTAGTGTTGATGATACCAATAAAAAATATCATAGTCGAGTAAATATACATTATAGACACTTCAGTTAGTTGGTTTTTTTTTTTATATTTTATTTTTATTTATTTTTATTTATTTGGGATTTTTACAGCTATAACAATGCAATATACAATAACAAGTAATAAATTGCAGCCAATTACAAAAATCCACTGATAATGTTATTCTTTTTATGATAATTAGTGATGAATGAAAGTAATGTTTGTGGCTAGGGTGAGTGTGAGTGTGGGTGAGGGTGCTACAACAATGTTGCTATTTTTAACTAAACATTTTCGTGATTTCTAATTTTAATGGGATTCAGAGAAATATCTAAATTTGCTATTTTCCTCTAAACAAAAAATGATCTTTTGGTGATAGTTAATATTTATATAACTAACTAACTAACTAATCATCACGCCATTTCCCCGAAGGGGTAGGCAGAGAGGATGGAACGCCACACCACTCTGTCCTGGAATACTTCTCTTGCTTCCTCCACATTCATACATCTTCTAATGCACGCACGTCGATTTTGCCGACTTCTTACATGCCCACTTTCAAGCACTTGTTATATTTATAATGTATTAATATTTATATCAACCTTTCAATAAATTAAGATATACAAGAAATCCCTAATTTTAAGTATAACTTTATAAAATAAGACTTCGTTGTCGAACTTTTGGAGTTTTCAAATACTTCAAGATTTAATCTATATTTATTTTTTTCCGTTTTAAAATAAGCCATTTTGTGTACAAAGTCACTAGTTCTCCATTTTTCGTAAGACCTTAAAGTTTGATTTTATTGCTTTGTTGGCTAATTATTATATCAGAAATCAGGGATAACTGTCAACAATATTTTCCAATACCTATTATATTCCATATTCTAACATTATCACGCAAAGTGCAATTCATGCAACCTATTCCATACGAACATATTTATACTGGTCATCCATAACTGGAGTCTTGAAGATGCGGCGGTGGACCTGGCTTGGGTAATGTACTCCGGATGCCTCAGGAGAGCTTAAACTCGAGCTGCCTCTTCTTTACGCCTGCAGGATCAACCTACGGATGTACTTGGCGGAGTTGATGGATGCGGGCCTGACGTGGGAGGAGGCGAGAGGGCTAGCTGGGGATAGGGTCTCCAGGAAGGATCTAGTGATGTCCCTATGCTCCACATAGGAGCGAACGTGGTGAATGAAGAGGAAAAAGGTCTATCAGCGCCTTTAAAGTGGTTTCTCAAAAACGGCCTTTTAAAAATTGTCCGTATTTACAGAAATAAAGAGTATAAATTTTAAGTATCAGTATTTGCTTAGTTACAAATAATTATTCAGATTTCCCACACATACACCACACTCCACACACATTCAACAACACACATACACATGACATAACTTCCCGTCTTTAGAAATTTGTCTTGTACATTGGTGTTATGATCTATATGCTTCATAATTTGAAAATTCTGTTAATTGTACTAAACATAGCACTGTGTGTACAACAATAAAATATAAATATTTTTTTTAATTTTTTTTTTTTATTACTATTGGTTGAAAAACTAGAAACTTATTAAAGTAGACAATATCATAAATCCACTATTGAGTCTACTTCGACCAAATCGTTATACGGAATTCTAAGGACTCGTTCGAAAAATTCTCGTCCGTACACAGAACGAATTCCAACTTAAATCAAAACATACCCTACCTATCAAGGTCTCTATAAAATACATGTATGAATAGATATGTATGGAAGTGGAAACCATTTATTTTCTCTACCTCAGTAAAAGTGTGAAATGTGAAAAGGAAAAATAAGTATTTTTATTTTGGTATAATTCCAAATGTAGACCCGTGAGTTTTGGAAAATACCATCACGTATATTCGTAACAATAGTTTTAAGACTCGGTATTGAGGTGCAAGAAGTTTAAATTATATTTTCATACGTTTCAGAAAAATTTGGTAGAAACAATATAGATATTGAAGTAAATTTAAAGATTTAAAAATGTGGCGACTCCGGTCGACAAGTACTTAACGAGTAGCGAGTCAGAACCCACTTCGCCACTTTCGTCATTTATCGCTCAACGGTTCGATACCGGAAGCGAAAGGACATGGACACACAGCCGCTATAAAAAGCCGCGCAATTCAAGGCCCGTTCTTCCTCCCTTCTTCGACGCTCTGACTGGTGGACGACTGAAGATAGACCAATTTCGTAGACTCAAAACCGCGTGCTGAATAGTGTTTTTGAAACAAACTAGATTCTTGTCGATCCGTGTATCTTTTGTAGTAGCATTTAGTGTTTAACCGAATAAACAGTGTTATTCTCATGTAAGTACATTGTTTTCCTTATTTGTGCAATATAATATATGTGGATCCTTTCCCTCGCCGCCTTCTGAAGAGAGCGTAGCGGGGCTGAGTGATAGGAGGTCAGAGGACGCCGACGAGATCAACTACAGGTCCCGGCGCCGGCGGCTGGGTATTGTTGGAGCGGCGCTAGCCAAATCTACCTGGCACGGGCACGTGGGAACGCTGCAGAGCAACACGGCGCCCGTAGGTAAAGAAACCCCATTGGTAATCCGAAACCTTCCACACCCTAGCCACCCCCGCAAAAAAACATATTTTTATCATTTTTACAAATTATTCCAAACATTTTTTCCTTTCCTCCTCAAAGCTCTGTAGTTTTGAGTATTGATATAAGAAAAACAGAAATTGCCTAGGTAATTAAACATACGTCTTTCAACAGTCATTTTTATCTTAAAAATTAAACAGGCTATGTATGTATGAAATTCTTTCTTTCGTTTTTTCTACGTTCGCTTAATTTGAAACATATTATAAACACTAGACGCCTTCAGACAAGTTTTATAAAATTATTTCTAATTCAATCAACAGTTTACACTAAAACATATTATATTGAATACTTTTACAAGATTTTTATTGTTAATCAGTACGGATGTTGGCGTGGCTCTTAAGGGCCGGTTACATCGAAAAAGGTTAATTTAAAATCAAGGTTAATTTTAAATAATAGAAACATTTTGAGGTAAAAGGAACTATCATTTGAATTGAGCCTTTGCAACCAGCCCTAAGAATATTAAATTGTAGGGCATCGTCGTAAGACAATATTCAATTAAAAAACTTGAAAAGATGTAATGTTATTTTTACATACTTATATAGCAAGCTTTGGCTGTCAAGAAACTGTAACAACAAAATGCAGTGTGTGCACATTGTTAAACGAATAAAAAATTGATTCTGATAGTTGTTGAAAAAATTGCTCGATGCTCAAAACTGAAATGCTCTTATTGGTCGAGCATCCTCCAGATTCTAATAAAATCTCTTGTCAGCACCATACGCTATGACCGAATCCTCTTATAAAAATATAAACGGCACCCTTT
The DNA here is from genome assembly GCA_022494985.1 of Micrasema minimum. Classification (NCBI taxonomy): domain Eukaryota; kingdom Metazoa; phylum Arthropoda; class Insecta; order Trichoptera; family Brachycentridae; genus Micrasema; species Micrasema minimum. Next base: position 23,483 of record JAGVSP010002382.1, on the reverse strand, counting down.
TGCCAATACGTAGCCATGCCTTAAAATAAGTTTTGTATTATGCCGAACAAAACGTAATTGGGTTTACAGTACTTTCATCTTTATAAAACGAAGATAGAAGATAAAAAAGATCACAATCTAAATAATATGCCCACGTGAGTGTTTTATCCGAGGCGTTTGTTTTCTCTTCCACACTAACTTCTTAATATTCTTCCCTCGTTTCCTCCACTGTCTGTATTCTTCAACTGCCCCCCTTGACTGTAATGAGTTTTTTCCTCTTTAAATGTGTAAAATAAAACTGACTTACTAGATTTCACAAGTTTATTACGTTCTTCGTTTCCTATTGTGCTTCCCATCGGATACTTTTAGAAAAGCTGACCTGCCATTTTTCCGAATACAACCCTGTCGGCTCAGTAATAATAAAATAAATAATATTAAACGAGCGTATGGCTCTCTTCAAGTAGACTTGAAGAGTGGGGGAGCTGCATTTTTAGAAATCAAATTAAAGTATAATTCAACAGTTTATAATTAAAATTTAGAAAAAATCATTTAGTTAGTAGAAGTGTTTTGGTGTCCCTTGTAAGAAAATAACTAAAAACATTTTTAAAAAAAAGTGATTTCGGCCATCGAATAACTAAACGTTGTAGCATCAAAAAGTTAGGTTTTGGTGAATCGCGTTTTAAGTTTTTGTAGTCAATGGATTTAAATAGCGCGCCGTGTTTTTAAAAATTATTAAATCCTTAGCAGAAAGATAAATATTTGACATAACATCTGGACATGTAGAATTGCGTTTAGACTTTAGACATTTGAGAGCGATTTACTCGTAACTGAATACTCATCGTCATTTTATACAAAATGTTGCTTATGCCATGTGGGTGTTTGAAATAAATACTTAGTTCAAAATCAGGACCTTTAATAACCCCGAAAATGATACCCATGTTTTAAAAAAAAGTGCTTCGGCCATCTTGGATTTAAAAATAAACAAAATATCCTAAATCCCCAGAGCCCCGAATAACCTTGGAAATGATATGCGCACGCTCCAGAGACCCGCAGAGCCACAGACTGATGAGAAATTGACATTATAGGGGAGTTTTCCTGCCGGAGGCTAGCTTGTCAGGAAGCCTTTTCCCTCTTTTACCTACTGGTTTTGTGTTGGATATCAAAATAAAATTCGAAATCAGTGCCCCTAATGATACCCATGTTCATTTTTTTTAATGCAACGGCAATCTTGGATTTAAAAATAAAAAACAATCCGAAACCAGAACCCCCAATAAACTTGAAAATGATACGGGCATGCTCCAGAGACCCACAGAGCCACAGACCGATGAGAAATCGCATTATAGGGGAGTTTTCCTGCCGGAGGCTAGCTTGTCAGGAGACCTTATCCCTTTTTATACTTATTTTATGTTGGATTTAAAAATAAACTGCAAATTTGAAATCAGGACCCCTAATGATACCCATGCTCATTTTATTTTTAAATGCATCGGCCATCTTGGATTTAAAAATAAACAAAAAATCTGAAACCATAAATCTCAATAACCTTGGAAATGATGCCCATTTTCATGTTATCAAAAAAAATTGCGTCCGCCATCTTGGAATTAAAAGTAAACGCATTATTTGAAATAAGGACCCCCACCATAACGCATATTAATTTTATTTAAAAAAGTAACAAAGTAACATAAGCCATCAATCTCATATTTTAAAAAATCCATATGCTCTACATGGGAAGCATTTATGGAATGGTGGTGATTATTATGACATTTTTAAAATGAGAAGTCATTAGGTATTCTAAAAATAAAAATAGCTTTTTTTTAGGAATTATGCAGAGTCCATATGCTCCAAATTTTAAACAAAGGTTCTTTAAACTCAAAGAATGAAAAAAAAAACGCTTACGGAACGCTACCAAAAAATATATAAATAAACGTGTATGGTCAATTTTATAAAATGTTATTCCATACAAATTAAAGTAGGAACTTTATATGAATAAAAAAAACATTTTTGGCCCAATGTCTATGATTTAATCCGTTATTGTCTTTTTCAAGTTTGAAGCAACCTTAACGATTTTTGATATAAAAATAATCATAATTTGGGAAACGATAATAATTTTCTTATTTTTCGCTGCACTAAATCACAATACGGATTTATCTTGTAATAGTTGGAATCAGGGTGTATATAGATTAAAAATATAAAAATGAAACGTCCAGCTGTCAAAAGCATTTTCTATTGAGATAAATTTGCTAAAAAAATATTGGTTTGAAAGGTAATTATTATTAATAGACAACGAAATTTATATGGAAATATAAGTAGGTACTTTTATTTTAGGCAGGTTTTAATATTATTTTCTATGTAATGGTAACACATTCATATTTTGTTTTTTGAAATATTTTGGAATGCACTATTAAATTTATTAAAGTTTTCCTGTAGATTTAAGGATATGTGTTTCATTCATGTTAAATGAGAATCAATTGTCAATGTAGTTGAATCCTTGATTCTTTATTTAATATACCTACCACACAGTGAATTCTTTATTTAATATACCACACAGTGAAGTTAATATAAAGCTAAAAAATTTTAAAAATTAATGGACCACTGTAAAACTTAATAAATTTGAATACATTGTACATATGTTCAGCCATTTTTTATTTATTAAATTTGACTCATAAATTTGATAATACATTCGATATATTTGATACGTTAAAAACATTACAATATCCATCATACATAACTGATTCATTTTAAGCGCAATGTAATTATTGATCGTACGCTTTTATTGTTTGTTTGGCAGCCATGAATGATTTGCGTAACACTTCACGCATGTTGTGCTTGGAAATTTGCGAGTCTTTGGTATCTTTGGTTGAACTGTCAAATGCCAGATATTTTTCTGTTTGCAATACATTCTGTAATTCATGTTATTACCTATTATCGACACATTGTGACCCTTTTATACCAAAAAAGGATTTATTTGAAACACGTTCAGGTCTTGTCTGTTAGTAATACAATACCGAATGATTTTGTTATGAATTGGATAGTCGCAACCCGCCGTTTTTTCAGTATTCAACATAATACGTTGCGTTTGCTTTTGGCAGAATGCATTTTTGTGGACTCTTAGCTCAAAGCAATGTTGAACCCTGAGGACGTCTGATAATATTAAAGAGTTTCTCCGTTATTTCATTTCTTGTCACATAAAATATATTATATTATTAAAATGTTATACATATCATCAAAAATAAAGCACACCATCAAAAATAAAGAACACTGTTTTACACTGTTTTATTTTTGTCTTTATCTTGTTTTCTATTTTAGCTAAAATTGCTTCTAACGATGTAGCTAAAACGAAATATAATAAAATGTCATTATATATGAATAAGAGTGTAATTATCTACGTATATTTTTGTAATAAAAAGCTTTATTTTGTTTATGTCATCCATCTAGCGGCCAAAGGCACACTAATAATAATTATTAACAGACAGACAAAATTGTATGAAAATTAAGTAGGTACTTTTATTCAAGGCAGGTTTTAATATTTTTTTCTATGTAATGGTCACACATCATATTTTGACGTATATCTTTCGTCTCGCTCTTACCAATTGGAAAAGCAGAAAAATTGTGCTCTTTCATTCGCACTCGCTTTGGGAAAATAATTTTGTTATTGATAATAATTATATGAAAAATGAACATCGGGGTCAATTTTTTTTACAGAAACGGTTAGATTTCCGCACCTTCTAGCGATTAGACCCGAAATTTAGGTTTTCGTAATGAAAAATATGTCCAGCGTTTAAAAAAGAAAATCCCATACAGTTTACTATGGGGAATGTATTTTAGCTGATATCTAATCGAAAAGGCCTTTTATATATTAAAAAAAAATACGCGAATCTATAATATATTTATGAGTTGTACGTAGAAATTGAACAACATGTAACTTTGAGGCATTTTTAAGGTCAGGAGAGAGCAAAAAAAGTTACTATGGAGAATCTCATAGTAGAAAACTCGCAAAAGAAATACTTAATAACTTTGTGAATTTTCCAGCTAGAGCTATTTTTACGGTACCCTTGAACTACAAATATAGTCTAGTCTCGATTTATAGCAAAAAATACTACTCTGTAGTGGTTTTTTCGACCGGGACGACTCTCGTGTCGAATCGGGAGACCTAGTATGGAGAGAAAATGCCCGAAAATACAAACGCAAATATGTCCGTTAAAAAAGCATTTCGGCTGATGAAATTGTGCTCGAAAGGAGGATAAGGAGCGGCCTCAAAAACCCATCGCAAGAAAAGTCAGAATCGAGTCGCGCTTTTTGAAAAAAAAGCAAAAATCGTTTGTATGAAGAATGGCCATTTACGGAAAAAAACGCATAAAAACGCTTCGAAAGAAGCCAAATTTTCTACCGGTCGTAGGTAACGGTCTTCCCGAGGTAATGGCACGGGTATCGGCGTTGCACCTATAGTAATCGATGAGAAATCAAACATTATAGGGGCGAATTCCCGCCGGAGGCTAGTATGTCAGCTGTCAAACTTCGGACTCTCTCCCTCTCATACGGGGAAAAGTGCGAGAGGAAGAGGGACAAACGCCCTTAGGTGAATAATAGAGAGGTCGACGAGCGTACGGCTCTCTTCAAGTAGACTTGAAGAGTGGGGGACCTGAATTTTTAGAAATAAAATTGAAGTATAATTCAACAGATTATAATTATTATTTTGTAGAAATTAATTTAGTGAATAGAAGTGTTTTGGTGGCCCTCGTAGGGTAATAACTAAAAACATTTAAAAAAATTGATTTCGGCCATCGAATAACTAAACGTTGTAGCATCAAAAAGTTAGTTTTTGGTGAATCGCGATTTTAGTTTTTGTAGTCAATGGATTTGAATAGCGCGCCGTGTTTTAAAAAATTATGAAATCCTTAGCAGAAAGATAAAAATTTGACATAATATCTGGACATGTAGAATTGAGTTTAGACCTGAGACATTTGGGAGCGATTTACTCGTATTTCAATTTTAAACAATTCGTGACGTTATTAATTTATTTATAATTATGGGTCTCTTGTCTTATTACAGTGGTACTTGGTAATAAAACTTAATCAATTTTATTAAAAAAAAAGTTGCGTCTGCCATGTGGAACTTTAAAAAAAATGCTTACTTCGAAATCAGGACCCCTAAATAGCCCCGAAAATGATACCCATGTTTTAAAAAAAGTGCATCGGCCATCTTGGATTTAAAAATAAACAAAAAATCCGAAGCCTCCAGAACCTCCAATAACCTTGAAAATTATACGGGCACGTTCCAGAGACCCGTAGAGCCACAGACCGATGAGAAATCGACATTATAGGGGAGTTTTCCTGCCGGAGGCTAGCTTGTCAGGAGACCTTCTCCCTCTTATACCTACTGGTTTCATGTTGGATATCAAAATAAAATTTGAAATCAGTGCCCCTAATGATACCCATGTTTATATATTTTTTTAAATGCATCGGCCATCTTGGATTTAAAAAACAAACAAAAAATCCGAAACCAGAGCCCCCAATAACCTTGGAAATAATACGGGCACGCTCCAGAGATCCACAGAGCCACAGACCGATGAGAAATCAACATTATAGGGGAGTTTTCCTGCCGGAGGCTGGCTTGTCAGGAGACCTTCTCTTATACTTGTTTTATGTTAGATTTAAAAATAAACTATAAATTCGAAATCATGACCCCTAATGATACCCATGTTCATTTTTTTTTAATGCTACGGCCATCCTGGATTTAAAAAATAAACAAAAAATCCGAAACCAGAACCCCCAATAACCTTGAAAATGATACGGGCACGCTCCAGAGACCCACAGAGCCACAGACCGATGAGAAATCGACATTATAGAGGAGTTTTCCTGCCGGAGGCTAGCTAGTCAGGAGACCTTCTCCCTCTTATACTTACTGGTTTTATGTTAGATATCAAAATAAAATTCGAAATCAGGACCCCTAATGATAACCATGCACATTTTATTTTTAAATGCATCGGCCATCTTGGATTTAAAAATAAACAAAAAATCTGAAACCAGAATCCTCAATGACCTTGGAAATGATGCCCATTTTCATATTATCAAAAGAAGTTGCGTCCGCCATCTTGGAATTAAATGTAAACGCATTATTTGATGTTAGGACCCCACCATAACGCATATTAATTTTATTAAAAAAAGTAACAAAGTTACACAAGCCATCAATCTTATATTTAAAAAAAATCCATATGCTCTACATAGGAAGCATTTATGAAATGGTGGTGATGATTATTTAATTTAAAAAATGAGAAGTCATTAGGTATTCTAAAAATAAAAATAGCTTTTTCAGGAATTATGCAGAGTCCATATGCTCCAAATTTTAAACAAAGGTTCTTCAAACTCAAAGAATGAAAAAAAAAACGCCTACGGAACGCTACCAAAAAATATATAAATAACCGTGTGTGGTCAATTTTATAAAATGTTGTTCCATACAAATTAAGGTAGGAACTTTATATGAAAAAGAAAAAACATTTTTGGTCCAATGTCTATGATTTTATCCGTTACTGTTTTTTTCAAGTCTGAAGCAACCTTAACGATTTTCGATATAAAAATAATCATAATTTGGGAAACGATAATAATTTCTTATTTTTCGCTGCACTGTATCACAATACGGATTTATCTTGTAATAGTTGGAATCAGGGTGTATATGGATTAAAAATAAAAATGAAATGTCCAGCTGTCAAAAGCATTTTCTATTGAGATAAATTTGCTAAAAAAATATTTGTTTGAAAGGTAATTGTTATTAATAGACAACGAAATTTATATGGAAATATAAGTAGGTACTTTTATTTAGGCATGTTTTAAATATTATTTTCTACGTAATGGTAACACATTTTTTATTTGACATTTATTAATTAGGCGAACAAATAATCATTATAAATACACAGACAAAATTGTATGTAAATAAAAGTAGGTACTTTTATTCTAGGCAGGCATTAGTGTTATTTTCTATGCAATGGTAACACATCATATTTTGACGTACGTCTTTCGTCTCGCTCTTACCAATTGGAAAAAGCAGAAAAATGGTTCCTTTCATTCGCACTCGCGTTGGGAAAATCTTTCTGTAATTGATAATAATTATATGAAAAATGAATTCCGGGGTCAAATTTTTTTACAGAAATGGTTAGATTTCCACACCCTTTAGCGATTAGACCCGAAATTTAGGTTTTCGTAATGAAAAATATGTCCAGCGTTTCCATAAGAAAATCCCATACATTATAGTATGGAGAATGTATTTTTAGCTGATATCTGATCGAAAGAGCTTTTGGTATTAAAAAAATACGCGAATCTATAATATATTTATGAGTTGTACGTAGAAATCGAAAAACACGTAACGTTGAGGCGTTTTTATAGTCAGGAGAGAGCAAAAAAAGTTACTATGGAAAATCCTATACAAATAAAATCGCAAAAGAAAAACTTAATAACTTTGTGAATTTTCCAGCTAGAGCTATTTTTACGGTACCCGCGAACGCCAAATGTAGTCTTGTCTCGATTTTTAGCTTAAAATACGACTCTGTAGTGGTTTTTTCGACCGGGACGACTCTCGTGTTGAATCGGGAGACCTAGTATGAAGAAAAAATGCCCGAAAATACAAACGCAAATATGTCCGTTAAAAAAACATTTCGGCTGATGAAATTGTGCTCGAAAGAACGGTACAAAGCGGCTCCAAAAACCCATCGCGAGAAAAGTCGGGAATCGAGTCGCGCTTTTTGAAAAAAAAGCAAAAATCGTTTGTATGAAGAATGGCCATTTACGGAAAAAAACGCATAAAAACGCTTCTAATGAAGCCAAATTTTCTTCCGGTCGAAGGTAACGGTCTTCCGAGCTATTAGCACGCGTGTCAATATTGCACACGTCGTAATCGAAGAGAAATCAAACATTATAGGGGCGAATTCCCGCCGGAGGCTAGTATGTCAGCTGTCAAACTTCGGACTCTCTCCCTCTCATACGGGGAAAAGTTCGAGAGGAAGAGGGACAAACGCCCTTAGGTGAATAATAGAGAGGTCGACAACATTTTTTATATACTTGTAGACAAATTACTGGATTATACCCATGCTGGGCTGATATCAAATATTAATGATATTCCAACAGAGACAGAGAAACTCTGGAAACGAATGTGGGTTATCTAGGCGTTTACAGGGCTTATGACCTGTAATTGGCTGGGTTAAGTGGCCACTTGACGTACTACAACAATCCCCATTCCGCCCATCATTTGATAACCATATATGACAAATTTTAGAACTACCATAGATATTGAAATCGTCTTCGTCATTCCGCTTTACAGAATTGATCTATGCTGGTGTCATCTGTTGAGAAGATTGCAAAGCATTTTTTTTGGCAATCATCTTTTATCTGTAGGTAAGGCCCTACCGAGCTTTATTACTTACTCTAAATGACGCCTCAAGATGTCTCTCCAATTTTTTATTTTTGCTTTATATTTTTAACCAGTAAATCTTTTAAACAACATTTTTTGAAATGAATACAAATACTTGTAGACAAATTACTGGATTATACCCATGCTGGGCTGATATTGAAACTCTGGAAACGAATGTGAGTTTTCTAGGCGTTTACAGAGCTTATGACCTGTCATTGGCTGGGTTAAGTGGCCACTTGACGTACTACAACATTCGTTTCCAGAGTTTCTCTGTCTCTGTTGGGATATCAATAATAAATATCTAAATAATATTTTACTAATGCTTAAGAACACTCAACATATAAACGTACATATAAAAGCCTTTTTTATATAGTTATTTCTCACACCCATGAAGCGAAGTTTTACCTATTAGTTTTTATGGTCTTCTTAAGAATTAAAAAGTAAATTATATTCATCATCGTCATCACACTTTATTCATTCTCTATGTGGAGCATATGGATTCCGCAAACTGCCTCCAAGCCAAGCTATCAGTCGCCAGTTCACGTGCATCCTCCCAAGTCCCGCAGCTCTGACGCAAACTGCCCACGAATTGTCAACAGTGGACGACCAGGACAAATTATATTAATTAATTAAACATTTATTAATTACGACTAAATTATATTCACATGTAAATAATTATATGTTAAAAATTATACTTAAATCTGCACATACGAGTGTTTTTAAATTTCTCTGTAAGGACTACTACTTTCCCAATACAATACAATAAAATTACAATACAAATTTGTCTAATTACTTGAAAAATACGTAATCGCTTGGGCCGGGATGTTTAGATGGGTTCTCTGATGTGAGGTCAGGTTTTTCGTCTAATTAAGCTCAACGAACCTTACCGTAAAATTAACGAATGCCGCTTTTCAAGTAATTTGAAAAAACGCACATTTGAATAGGTACCATTTTTTTTGTTTTTATATTCTTTTTCTTAATCGCTGGCTCTTGACAAATCAGTCGAGGTTTTGCAGTCGGCAGGGAGCATGCCACGAGGATTCGCCTCCATCCGCCTATCTCCAGCACTTCTGAAAGCCTCTTGGAGAGAGGCGTATGCAGTCTGCAGTCAACAAGTTACTCCATTTCATTGAACTCCATTACGAGACCTTTGATAAATTTTCTTCTTAATTTTAATATTAATATCGTTGAATTAAGATTTTTTTGAAAGATTATCACAATACCAGCTTTTTTAAATATAAAAATTTGACAATTTTTTTTGCTTCATTTTTTAAAATGCTTGGAGTACAAAATTTACATTTAAAATATCTATGCGAGCCGAACCCTGATTAAAGGTACAAATTGTATTTTTTTCGTGTACCTACATCAACTCAATAGAAAATCAATCCTAGACATTTTTAATTGGCATAACGTGCTTTTCACTGCAATTGAAACGATTCTAAATTATCGAAAAAAGCGAAATTCACAGCCACAATGAAAAAAAACTTTAAAAGAAAACAATGATATTTCAGTCCTTGAAATTTTTTTCAAGGTCAGAGGATCAAGTAAAAATCCATGACCTTTAATTCTCAATTGAGCTAAAAAGTATTTTATGGCAGACAAGAATGGCATTTGAAATGCTCACCAAATAATCCAAAAGGGCCCTTTAAGATATAAAAAGTAGCAAATGTCTGGATGTCAGTAATATGGGAAAATAGGTATATAGATACAAAACGCTCACTTCACGTAACGCACATTGGCAGTAATATCAGGCCGTAAGTTAAGACACATAGACCTACGTAAGTCAAAGGGACAAGATTATACTGAAGGTATAAGATGTCAAATAACTAAAATAAGTGAGCTAGAAAAATTGCCTTAAAAAGCCATCAGGCGGCCAGGGCGGCCTTTGTAGTAAGACGCTGGACGGTATGGAGGTTCGGGTTTCAATTCCCGTTGATAATACAAAAACTACGATATCTCTTCTAAACTCTCTTAAGACTCTCTTTTTTTCAGGGCCTTCCAGCGGTTTTGTTGGGCCTAGGTGCTGCGTTGGGAAGACTTGAGATAACCAGGTGTGTTGCTTCGGGCTGCCGTCTCTGTGCCTTGCTCCTTGGTGGGTTGGAAGCAAAGTCGGTGTTTTGTGCCGTCCTTTCCCCACGGGGGTGCTTTGAGTCGGGGATCCCCCTCTTGTCTCCGTTGTCGGAATCCTTTCCTTGGGTGACTTGTACTCGATATTTTTTTAACATGTCCTTTTATACACCCTTTTCTTATGTTCTTTTGAATTGTTTTAAGCTTTTACGCACATTTTGTTGACTGTATTGATTTGTATTCTTGTTTTATATATTTATGTACATTAATAAAGAAAGAGAATTTCGATATGGAGACACTGAGGGATCGTAAGGGCGGTGGCATCATGTTTTTCTTTTAACTTGATCAATGCTGTCACCCTCTTGACTTGACTTCACTTGAAAACTTTGGCCCTGCAATTTGCTTATGCATTTGCAAGAGCAAAAATTTAATTCCTGCATAAAATAGCGTGACTGACAGAGAGTCCCCAAGGACTCTATAACAGTCGCAGGTGGAGGTGGGATCGATCCCTCAGTGTGCATTTACTTTTTAAAAATAATTTTGACTTCACAGAAAGCACAGGCTAAGAAACGAGTTTATTAAAGTAACTTACTTACAAATACCACGCCATAGGTTCTTTATTTATTTCATTTTATTATATTTTATTACGGAAAAATCCATTTTAAAAAAAGTAATTTTTAGCATAAAAGGGATAACAAGCAGTAAAAATAAGTGACAGAACATTAAATTGGTGAAGCTAAGACATGAGAATAAATGTTGATACACTCAAGACAGGATCGGGATCTACTTCAGTGAATGTTTTAATCTTGATAGACTTACACCGAAGAAGTCCAGATCACGTCTTGAGTTTACAATACGACACAATCGAGACAATTGGGCATGAAAACCATAGTTAGTTTTGTGGTGACTAAAGAACAGCACGTCATTTTTTCTCAACCTACGGAACTGGAATACAGAAAGTCACTTGAGTCAGTAAAGAAAGTGCATCATGCCATTTAGCAATTTAAATATGAAAATGGAATCAATGTTAGATCTACGCTTTTGAAGACTAGAGATTCTCAACATTGACTCCATATCTTCATAGGTGTAATCATCTCTCCCCAGACCGATCATCCATGCTACTTTTCTGAGTAGGCGGTGTTGCACCGATTCAATATGGTTGATACGGCCTACATAGGAAGGAGACCAGATTACAGAAGCATACTCCAAGAGAGGGACGAACAAGTGAGAGCAGTAAAGAGTTTTTTTAGTGTAAGAGGATTAGAAAAATCTTTTGATATTCTGTTAATGAAACCTAGTAGTTTTAAAGATTCTATCAAAACAATTTACGCAAAACTTTAATGATTTATTATCCTTAGAGATCATGATAACAGTCATTCATATAAGAATAAATTTTATATAATATGTCGTAACTTAATTCTTAGCACAATAATATAATTGAATGTTCTTAAAATTTTGTACAACGATTTTAGCCGTTACACCATGGCAAAAAATCAAATAAAAGAACGAACAGTATTATGTGGTAGTAAAAGTTTTTTCAACATATAGACAAGTGAATATTTAAAACAGCTATAACCATTAATTCCGGGACACCGAGTACAGCTCGCCTCGTGGAATATTGAAGCGGGTAAGTCGTCACATAAAATTCTGCGAAACATTGAGAGTTTTAAAAGAAGTGGCCGTTTATTTTACACGTACAAAGGGCATAAGAGCCATGCTTTTCTCTGGCACTTAGGTATGATCAATTGCAAAGCTTAGAAAACGAATGCATTTGTATGGTGTGTGGTAAGGCCACCGAATTCTCAAGTAGCATCCATCAGGTAGGTAACTTAAGTTCGGCAGTAAAATATATTAAAATAGCGCGAAATATAGAAATATAGAGCAGTAAATTTTCGATTTATCTCCGTTTTAGAGATGATTTATGATAAAGCCACAATATTTTAAAAACGTTCATAACATAAAGGGTATAAGTTTATTTACCTGTTATTTTTCTAAATGTTCAGAATACAACCTTATGAATTTCACCATGTACCGTGACGGTATGATGCTTTTCAAAAAAAAGAGAAGATCGATATATCACAGAAACAAATTACAAAATTTCTATTTAATTTTGGACCTGTGTGTTAGAAGTACAAACCTTTATTCAAATTTAATTAATGTTATGGTATCCAAGTCAATGAATATTTTATTTTTTCATTTACATACTTACTCGAGCACTTTAAAAAAAAAATTGGCTAAAATAGATTTTTTTGAATGAAAAACTTAATTGCAAAATAAAATTTTATTCCTTAAATGTATTTTAAAATAAGTCAATGCAGACATCTTTGAATCTTAAAAATTTCTGAAATTACTTTAACCTATGAATTGAGAATACCTTGCTCCTGTTTTCTCTAAAAGTAAACATTTTTTACTCACCAAGAAAAGTTAAAGTTAAAGTCAAGGCTAAATTTAAACAATAGCTTCTTTTGCTACCCATTTTGACATTAAAAGAACCATTATTTGAATTACAACATTTTTGGTGCATAAAAAATAATTGACTAAATGAAGGCGTTAAGGCTGTTAAATTTAATTAGGAAATGTTTACACATTGGAAATAATACTTATAAGCTTCAGTTTATGAAAAAATATAATGAAAACTCGCAGACTTTCACTGCCTTCAGATACAGATTATTCTTTTTGGGGTTTATTTGCCGTGTTTTTCAGATACTACATAATAACCCAGAAAAGCATAATCTGTAACTTTTTGCAAATTAAGCAAAATATTTGCATCATTCTTTGTATTTCTTTTACCAGATTACGCTAAATTATTCGATCAGTTTAAAATTAATTATCCCTCAAACATCTCAATTTGCAAGCTTTAAAGAAAACATCTATTAATTAATCATTACTTGTCCAAAATATTTATTTTAAACACCAGTCATGTTTCAATTAATCAAATTAGGCCGTTTTTTAATCATCCGCCTTAAAATACGGTACTGCTACGAATATTTCAGATGTTAACAATTTATTGATTTTATTTTTTATCCGCTAAAAATTCCCCATTGTTAAGAGGGATCAATAATTTTTTCAAAATACGAAAGGGTTTTATTCATTGAGTTGGCCTTAACGTTGTGGAATAACATGATTAAATTCATTAAATAAAACACTTTGTTATTTAGACATGATAATAAACTCACATAATAAATTCAAGTGGTCTAAATAACAAAGTGTTTTACAATTTGACATTTCAACAGAGATGAGAAGATTGGAACGGAATATGGATATCTAGGCGTTTACAGGGCTTATGACCTGTCATTGGCTGGGTTAAGTGGCCACTTGATGTATAACAACATTCCCATTTCACCTAGTATTTTTATCCATATCTGCCAAATATACAGTAAAATGGCGCGACGCTTCACATATGAACTCTCTGTCATCCATTGAGAAAATTGCTAAGCATTTTAGCAGAAACCTTTATGATTGCAAGTGAGATTCTTACCAAATTATATCACCTACTAGGAAACGCCTGAAGATGAATCTTCAATTTGTTATGCTTATAACTTTTACCCAGCTAATTTTTATAAACAACATTTTGAGTAGCTTAGATATCCATATTCCCTTCCAAGTTTCTCGTCTCTGTTGAGATGTCAAATTGTAATTATTAGCCCGTAATAGGTGAAATACAGTTTTTGTCTACAAGTATTTGGACACACTCAAAATGTTGTTTAACAAAGTGTTTTATTTAATTAATTTATGAAAGGGTTCACGACTTGGATCCGTTTAACGACTCGACTCTGCTATAAGCGGAAGCTAAGTAACGCTTATTTATTATTATTATAATGATAGCCAACTTATTGTTGTCTACTGCGCTTAAATATTCAGAACCTATTTCCACACTCCACACACCACACTCCACACACACTACACACAACATAAACATTTCAAATACTTGGTTCCTCACTCTTGATGTCCTAAGAAATTTATTTTATACATTGTGTTGTGCACTTAATTTGTGCTATGTTATATACGAGTATATTGCCTTGAGATATTAATCTCAATTTATTGTACCTACATAGCACTGTGGGTATAATATAAAAATTAAAATAAATATAATAAAAATAAATTTACTTAGTTGTGTGGTGGCCCAGTGGAAGCCCTGCGTAATTTGAGTCTAGAGACCTACGGATTGAAATCCGGAAAAAGAAAATGTGCCATGACAGAGTGGACGTTCAATCTTTTCTGCCAACCTTTCCGGGAAATGACGTGCTGGTTAGGTTAGGTAAGGTTATGTTAGGTAAGGTTAGGTTAGGTTAGGATAGTAAGTTTGGTCACTATCTTTTGTAAGAAGCTAAAACCACTATGAATATACAATTTATTATTTTCTCTTGAAAATATCACGAAAATCCTAAACCTCATTTTCCAAAGCATTTTAATTAATATACGCGAATAAAATGAAAAGAGTGAATAAAAAACCTTCCTCATGTGGTGACATTTTTTTTATTGAGTCAATCAACCAGAACTCTAAAACAGCTGTGGATTAAGGAGGGCCCCTCTTTCCCCTTAAGACCTTCCTGGATATTTGAAATTACATGTTTTTATCATTAATCCATTTTCGCTTCCTATGGATTCCACGAATAGGGTTCTTCCCGATAGCATAAATATCCTTGAAAACGTTATAAATATTTAAAGTATATTTTTACATTCCAACGATATAAAACACAATGATCAAAAAATTTGTTTTCATTTATAATTTTATGTTTTAAAAACACGAAAATACGAACGATTTTTAACGCCCGTTATTGGCTAATGACGTCATTTCCGTCCACCGTGAAAGGCGTAAAATTCATTCCGTGGTGAGCGCCTATATTGCTGTGACGTCACACCGCATGCGCGCCAAATGGAGGATTTTGCGAGCAATTTGAAAAAGTGCTATTTCAAAAATTCATATGACATGTAAAAAATAAAATTAAAAAAATTTAAAATAAAAAATAAAAAATCGGGAATAACCCAATTGCCCCCAAACTAAACTAGGACTTCAGTTCCCGTGGAGCTTTCTAAATCAGGTTCACGTCCCGTGCTCTGACGTTCACTGCCGATGGATTGTCAGAAGAGCACGTCTAAGACGCCGAGAATCTGATGCCTTGTAAAATATGCAAAACATTTTTAAGTTAACAAGTGTGTTTGAATGGTTACTTGATAAATATCTCAACAATGTCCGCCTCGTGGTATAGTAGTACGCTCATTGGGCGACAATGCATGAGCTCGCGGGTTCGTATCCCGTCTCGCGGGTTGATTGAAATGTGATTTTTTTGCATTCATATTTCATAATTTCTTGGACGCCAGTTGGAGCCATCCGAAGCGTTAAACTGATCGTCTTTCTTTCACATAATAAAAAAATGATCAAGAAATACTGCACTTGGTACACCAATCCAATATGCCCCATTAGGTGCGGATAAGGGACATGATGAATATTTCAATCAGTCCAGAAAATATAATTATTACTATAAGGGTAATTTATTAAGCGCCATTTTTGTGAGAAATCACCTCAAAAGCGCAGTACATTCGATATTCTTAATTAATTCCATTCCCAATTTTTGAATAAAGGATCTGAGACAACGATTATTTAAGAAAGGATATTAAACCTATACGTAGGTGGAGTGCTGAACTCCAATTCGTCTTGCAGCTACAAAGCGCATGGACGGTTGGAACTCAGCTTCACCCACGAAAAATATAATTAAAAACTATTTTACTAAAACGCGATACAAGTGACATACTAATTCTACTGATAGCAGATAGAATCTAGAATCCAGGTTGTCTTGCAGCTACAGAGCGCATGGACTATTGGAATGCCAGCTTCCATCTGATATCAGTAATTGGGGTTAATGATTTTATGAAAAATTTGGTAGTTTTAAAAAATTGGGGCAGGATAACAATACATATTTTTATCCTAACTATTTACTAAAGATGGCTTGAATTTACAGAGAGAGACTCTATTACAATTTGATTGACTCTATTAAGTTTTGACCACTATTTAAACAAAAAAATATGCCTATTGACAGAGAATTAAAAAGATATGTTTATCCAATTTCCCGATACTATATACTGCAAATTCTTTACATGGTTTATAGGACAAATAAGCAATGAGGCGACGAACTGTTAAAAGGGTTCGACACATTTAAAATACTACCAAATAGAACATTTTAATCACAAATAACCCAGAGTTAACAGCCGCGGATAGGGAGTTCGAATTAAACGGTTTTTTCGCCACCACTGAATTTATTACCTATTCGTTCTATCGCACTGAAAAGGTTAAAACAAGTAATTTTAGTACAGCATAAAATTGAATATTAAAAGGTCAGTTTCAGTTACTTTCAGGCTAAAAACGTAATGATTCGGAGCATCAGGAAAAAATGTTTTTTTTGTTAATATCCCTAATATACCATTTACCCTTCTTCATCCCCTTTTCCTATCATCCTTTCTTATTATTATTTAAGGACTGTGTATGTGTATATATATATATAATTTTAATTGTTCAAGACCACTTAATGGTCATGCAAACAAATGTTTCACATTTTAAAGTATTATAATTTGTAATGACTGATGGTTTTTTAAATAAATAAATAAACAATGTAGTATTTATTGTTGTTACTTAGTTAGGAAAACTATTAAAACTTAATAGTTTTAATCAGATATTTTATAGACGATTTAGATGTTCTAATAATTAAGATGGGTGCCTTGGACATTTATGCTGGCGCATACAGTAATTTTGGTCGACAGTGATGAAAACACATTCAAGAAATTTTCTTATATTTTGCTTGTGAATTTCAATAAATCTGGTTAATTAGTAGAAATTTGTTATCATTGTTAATTGTCGCCTCCGCCTCGTAGCATAGTGGTAGCGCATTTGACTACCGTGCCTGAGGTCGCGGGTTCGAATCCCGTAGGGGGTCAACATGAAATATTTATTTACATAAAATTTTCATATTAATATTTCATGTGTGATACCTTGGACTGGTACTGAAGCGTAAGACTGATCATCTTGCCTTCTTGTAATAAAATGATCAAGCCCTATGCACTATTGGGTGCGGATAAGGGAAAGCAGTAGTAGTAGTAGTTAATTGTCGACCGAAGATTATCAAAGATCATCTAAACGAGTCTTTGGGGACTTTAATTTGGAGTTGGAAGCAATTTCAATCTTTCAGGAATTGGTGTAACACAGAGAAATTTAAAATAAAACTTAGCTAAATGACGCAGAACAAAGTCTTAATCAAAGTTGAATTAGAAGTTACGACTTGAGTCGGTACAAAATAAAATCGAAGCGTCGCGTCGCCGTTGGAGTCGAAAACTTTCTTCATGCTACATGCCCTGACAATATTGTGTAAACATCAACTAGATATTTATGTTCCCGTAATATTTTCTGAGTAAAATCGCAAATACCTTAGAAATTCTTATCGTTCCACTAAAGTAGACGTATAAGTAGACGTATAAACATCCTGTATACAAATACGTAAGCGTCGCAAGTTCAATGCGAAAACGGAATTTGTATAGAAATTCGGGAAAGATTTACAAAACAGGTTGGCAGAATTGTCGGACGCGATAAATCGTATTCGTAACAAAACACTATTTTATTCTCCAAAGGAGGAAAGTTCGGGAAACTTGAGTAATGCAATTTGTCATTTTCCCCTTTCGCTTGGTTCAGCTTAGCTTTTTATTTAAACAAATCGATTTCAATCTATATACAAAATGTATCAAGTTGTTACTTTCGTAACTTTGAAGGATTCCAATAAATAAGGCATTACAAGGAATGAGGAATTTTCGTCTGCCTTGTAGCATAGTGGTAGTGCATCTGGCTACCGTGCATGAGGACGCGGGTTCGATTCCCGCAGGGGGTCAAACTGAAATATTTAATTACATGTAATTTTCAGATAAAAAGCGGACCTGTTCTCCTCTATGGCTGCGAATCGTGGCACCTAACCAGGGCCCAAGATAGCAGACTTCTGAGTGCAGAGAATAGGTGTCTTGGAAGAATTTTAGGTGTGCGGTGGTTTGAATCTGTAAGGAGCACAGAGGTGAGGCAACGGACACAGCAACCCTTGGTATCTACTGTCATCCGGCGAAGGCGTTTCGGCTGGCTAGGCCATATACAACGTATGCCTCCCGAGAGCCTTAACCATGCTTGCCTATTTTACGAGGCATCAGGTTCTCGGCGTCCTGGTCGTCCACTGTTGACAATTCGTCGGCAGTTTGCGTCTGAGCTGCGGGACGTGGACTTGACTTGGGAGGATGCACGGGAGCTGGCGGCCGATCGCTTGGCCTGGAGGCAGTTTGTGGATTCCATATGCTCCACAAAGGGAGCGAATATGGTATGATAATGATGAATTTTCAGATTAATGTTTCATGTGTGATACCTTGGACTGGTACTGAAGCGTAAGACTGATCATCCTACCTTCATGTAATAAAATGATCAAAATGCAATGCACTTTGTGTACCAATGTAGTGTCCTTTGCACAATCAGGTGCATGAAATATTAATTCATATTTCTTTGCAGTATTTTTTCCATAATCCGCTTTTTGTATAGAAACGCCTTTTCTAGTAAATTCTTGTTCGAACAGAGTATCGAAAGTAAACGATAAAACGTCTCATTAAACCATTTTTAAAAATTATAATTAGTTCTCAACATGTTATTTTTATATTTATGTTTAATATTTCTAATAATATAATATCTGTCTTAATAATTTTCCAGGTGAATAATTCATTATTTATCAACAAGGTGACGACAAACCTTGCAGGGTTCTCGCTTGCAAACAGCATGGGGAGGTATAAACTGTAGAGATATATATATATGTATCTTATATATATCCTATGAAAACATTCTATATATTGTAAATATGTGTATATAAAAAACTAACTCTGTATAGTATGCAGTTATTTATGTACGTACTGCATACTCGTAATAATAATAAAATCAAAAATAAATCAAGTAACGTTGGCGTGGTAGGAACATTTTGAAATTTCTCCTTATAATAATTTGTTACCTAAATTCCTAAGAATGATAATTCCACGTATCAACGTAGAAATTATTAATTATATATAGATCGAAAGGAGTAATGAAACGGTCTATTTTTACATTCAGTGGTATCCCCCATATTTGGTACGATATTCCATATTTGGTTATCTTCCCCTAACAATTTCATATCAGATTTTTTTGCGTAATCCAAAAATTATTTTATCAATATGAAGAGGAATATCTATCTAAATAGGTAAAAGTAATATTATTTGAAGGCAATACACTGGCTCAGTATGTTATCAAAGATTTCTTTTTTCCATCGTCGGGCTTCCGTGTAATATTATTTTACCGTTCATTATTAATATTTTATTAAAAATATTTCACACAAGTTTTACGCAGTTCAACTTAAAATAAAAAAAATGACACAAATTAATTCAATATGAATGCCATAGTTCAAGTGTAAAAAATAATGATTCACGCAAATATGGTAAAATTGGGAGCTGAAATTTGCATCTTTAGTGTAAGCAAAATGTAACTTTATGTTATGTTTTGGTCACAATTTGCATGTAAGCGACAAAATATGTTTGGCAGAATAACACTATGTCTTGCACAATAAATTTTCCCTACAATGTTTGTTTGCAATACAATGATCTATGACGCTAACTTTATACGGGACAGAAAAACTGTACAGTTTCTTGTGCAGTTTGCAAACTGTCCCGTATAAAAGCGAAAACTGTGTGGAATATTGAATGGTCCGCACGAATTTTGGCTGACAAAAAATGTTTTTTATGTCAACGTTTAAGTAGATATTGATATATTAAATGCTTTGAAAAACGTTAAAAACAAGTAACATCTTTACATAATTAGATAAATCAACAATTTCCCTGTGTGCAAACATACGATAGTAACTTATGATCACGCTCAAAAAATACACACATTTAGCGTGTCTTTTGACAGACTGTATAGTTTTTTTGAACAAGAAACAGAATACTTTTTTGTCCCGTATAAAGTGGGCTTAACTTTATAAAATGAATAATTGCGTTAATACTTTGTGTGTATATTCAATAAAAGAATACTTTAAATAATTTATTCGACTTCTAAGCATTCATATTAAGCGAAAATTGTAAAAAAAAAAATTATGTCTGAACTTGGCATGTCCACCTCGTGGTACAGTGGATAGAGCGTTGGGCTACTATGCATGAGGTCATGGGTTCGATTCCTATAGGGATTAACCCATATGGGATATAAATAACTATGTAACCACCATCAAAACAGTAACGATTTGAATTGACATTCAATGTATTGGTTAAGAGTTCGATGCAAAGCAGCTTCGGCATGGGAATTTTTCTGACACTTAACTCAAATGATCACATAACCCTACCAATTTGTGTAAACTTTGGCACTTGTGCAATTGCACATGTTCCAACTTATAATATTTTAACCGTGTCCAACGTATTCATCAATATAAACGAGTATTAAATTACAATTTGACATCTCAACAAAGACGAGAAATGTGGAAGGGAATATAGATATCTAGGCGTTTACAGGGCTTATGACCTGTCGTTGGCTGGGTTAAGTGGCCACATGATGTATTACAATATTACCCATTTCACCTAGTATTTGATATCCATATCTGCCAATATACAGTAAAATGGCGCGACGCTTCACATGTGAACACTATTACTATTCAGACGATAAATCTAATTTTTTATTAAATTCCCCAATTTTAATTTTGTTCATTTTAAAATTGGTCAGGTTAACTTTAAAAATATTTCAAATATTTACACCCTTTGTGTCATTTTTTGAGTATTGCGTTTGCCCCGAATCGCTCAAAGATGTGAAACAAAAATGACAATTTTCATTTGAAATGGATCCTGACTAATACTATTGAACGTCAATCTATTCATTCGTATAACCAGGAAAACGAGAAATAAAATCGCTCTTTTAAATAATGAACGATTCAAAAATGGATATTTTCGATTGCTAAACCGTTTTTGACACCAAAATTTTAGAAGCAAAAATATTATTTTTTAAATTTTATATGCCTACAGAGATGAGGTAAATTTTTACAAATTCAGGAATTTGGATATTCGAGCGTTTACAGGGCTTATGACCTGTCGTTGGCTGGGTTCAGTGATCACTTTATGTACAACAACATTCCACATTCCGCTTATTAGCGAATATCCACACCAGGTAACATTTTTGATTTTGTATATATGTTACGAATCGAGAATCATCCACCAGCGAGTTGAAAGCTCCATCTATGCATTGATATTGAAGTTAAACGCTCGAATACCCATATTCCTGAATTTGAAAAAATTATACCTCATCTCTGTAGGGATATAAAATAAAATATATACCCACTTCCGTCTTGGGATAAAATCCAGATTTGTGTACAAGTATTTGAACACACCCAAAATGTTGCCAAAATATTTAATTTATGTGACATTTATATTTCTTTATTTTATATATATATAATAATAATATATTGATGTTAAACATAACTGTGCAATGAATGCTGTGTACGAAACGTGTAGTGGTAGACAGGGATTTGAACCTAAGATATCCTATTCAGAATCCACCAACTTCAAGATCACAACTCATGATACCGCTCCAGAGTATTTAAAAGAGCTTTGCATTCCAGATGAACTAGCTGAAAGACGTCTCACACTTCTATCAGCTACATCTACAGCTATAGGCAGGGTTTTAGTACCGATCCGTAATCAGCGCACAAAGTTTGGAGAGCGCGCTTTTGCGGTTGCGGGCCCTGTGGCTTGGAATGCTCTCCCACCAGAAGTGCGCAACTGTGAGAGTGAAGTGATGTTCCGAAAGAAAATTAAGACCTATATGTTCTCAAAATCTTTTGATTAATTTTGATAATGGTATTTCCTACTCAGAAATTGAGTTTTCACTCACTTTAAATTTCCCGAGCCGTTAAATTCAATATTTAAAGCGCCCTTGAGGTATATTTATACGAAAACGGCGCTATATAATTTATCCATAATAATAATAATAATAACTCTGATAATGAACATTTAAAGGTCACCACTTCACACAAATTACAAAACATGTTAGTACATAATATATTATGGTAATTTATTTCACTAATTACTACGTAAAGAAATAGCTAGTGTTGAAAGTTTGAACAATAACCAGACGAAACAAAGAAACGGCCAAAAGTTCAGAACACAACCTTGTTTATCCCCAAATCTGTTAACTCCACAAATACACAAAGCCCAAAAGCGTGGAACGACCCCTACATAAAATTTCAAAACAGATGTAACATTCTCCCTGTCCCATATTCATGATTTGACTGAAATAATGTAGAGCCTTCCAACTGAAAGAGCGCATGTGACAAATATACATTTTTCAGGAATCAATCGTGTTTAGGCTATAAAACAGAATTTGTTCTATTCATGTATCTGAAGAGGTAGATTCGACTCCCAAAATTTTGTAGCAAAACCGAGGGAGAAGGTCCCTTGACGCGGTATTTCACAGATATATTGATAAAATCGAAACAAAAACTTTGGTCTCATATTTTAGTTATCATAAGCCGCTCGTATCACTTGTAGAAAGTATAATATTTCTTACAATATTTTTTTTTCACATATTACGCATTTTTATTATATTCAATACATTTTATGGCACTCCTACTATATTCCTTTACTTTCATCTAATGGTGCATAGAGCACTGCATTTGTACTCTAAGTGGTGTGTATCTTAATTATTGTACTATATGAAAGTCAGTCTCAAGCTTCAAAACTTGGCGAAATTATGCAATAACATTTACAATATTTTTATCTGAAAAACCATCATCAACTGAATATATCATATTGACCCCGTCAGGACTCTAACTCGCGACCTCATGTATGGAAAAAGCCCCAAAACAACTTACCACTACACTGCGATGTGGAGATATCAACATTAAAAGTATTTTATTCTAGAACTTATGAAACTCCCAATTTATATTGATTGATATGGCATTATTTTTGTAGAACTCCATGATATCTTAAGTTAACAACCAAAAAACACGTTATTTATTTTGTTCTACGTGATT
>JAGVSP010002381.1:0-64063 GCA_022494985.1 Micrasema minimum | reverse complement strand
ACTTTTTTTTTTACTGTTTTTTAAAGAAGTGATAATAGTTAAATGAGATAAAAGTTTTTTTAAAGTTTAAAAAAATTTTTGCTATTACAATGCTAATGAATCTGAGTACTTTGTTATTTTAATATCATCAAAATATTTATTCTGTACAATCTTGATTTCAAATACATCCCTGGCCTTTCGTAATCTAAATATGCAAGTTAATGAATAATCTTAGTCCGTTTTCATCTGTGACCCCTTCGACCCCTGCGTCCATTTTCCATCTTCACGGGTAGCTACCCCAGGGCCGCAATATGCGGCGGAAGCGTGTTTACACAACCTTTGGATGTTATAATGCACACAACAGCATTAACTGCTTCTAATTTCATGCCCGGGCGGCAAGGGGTATACCCGAAGGGGTGGAGCAGCGCCCGTTTCTTACACGATATTCACATTACTTAGTCGCGGATGATAATAAAATTTAATATAAGCTCACCCTTTGAGATCTGTGCCCTGACCACATACGCCCCGACGCTCGTATTACGCCATTATTCTGGCTCGACAGATTAAACCGTGGTTCAACACAGCATTACACAAATCCTACCTATCTTCAATGGATGTCTTTAAGTAATCTCTAAAATGGCCGGAAATATTGCCAAACACCTTTAAAGTCTAAATTTAATATACATATTTTTATACCATGTGATTTCCTTACAAGTATAGTTTGAATTTTAAATACATTTCAAATAATTATTCAACATACAAAACCTATATAAATATCTTGATTCAACGTCTTTAACTAACCTCAGGAATGGCCGGAAATATTGCAAAACGCACGCACGCCACTCTGTAGCTCAAGCACAGATAACTATCGACGTAGTTAAAAGCGTGCTATTCGCGTGCTATTGCTAACGATTTTGAGCGATCCCAATGACATAACGTTTAATACCGCGAGCATTGACGATCTGAGCCGAGCGGAGCCGAGCGGAGCCGAACTAAGCTATATATCGCGGCCTTATGTCAAACGTCAAATCATCGCGCTTGACGGATTTTTTTTTATTTCGACTTCTTTTCTTAATATTGTCTTGCCGAAAACCGACTAAATTATAATAAAGATTAAATGAAGATTTGTGCGAATAAGATATATGTCGGGAAATGGCTCGCGACTAGTATGCGCTCGTTTGATAATCCCGATCGATAACTTTTAACGCGTGTTCCATTGTGATCGCGAAAACGTTAAACATCCATGGGTAAGAAATCGTTATCACGTCGCTTATTACCGAATCGGTTCTGATCTGTGATCGAGCAACTGGACGTTCTAATATCGTCAGATAATGAAAAAAATTTATAAATTGACTTTTTTGTCACAATTTATTCTCACTTTAATAAATTCAAATGGAGCTTTCTGGATTACATATTATATATTTGTGTTATTCTGTGTTACATGTTTTTTTAATTTTTAAAATTAAGAACCCAAGAACTGATGAAAACAAAAAAAATGATTTCTCACCGTGGATGTTTAACGTTTTCGCGATCACAATGGAACATCTGTTAAAAGTTATCGATCGGGATTATTAATTACCGCTTTAAATATGGAAAATACGCCAAAACTGTAAGTAAAGTAAAATAATTTAGTTTTATAGAGTTTTAATTGTTTGTGCACAATTTATCATGCGGATAATTTGCTTTAAATCAATTTGAGAAAGCAATAAAACGAAACATTTGTCAAAGTATGCCTTTCATCTATGGTGCTTGGCAACGCGACCGTGATATGAACGTATGTTCATTGTGATCGGTTTTTAAGCACGTCGACAATTATCTGTGATTGAGCTACTGGTATTATTATTATAATATTTCTCAAACAATGCGTAGTAGGTATAGGACGGTATTCAATAAACTAATAAATTCACAAAAAAACTTAAGTTTTTGTGTATTGTGTTCAAACAAGAAAATTATATTATTGTGTTCTGGTTTGTGAAACAATATTGCCTTTTCAAGTGGGTACTCATTTCATTGAAGTAAAAGATACTTACGCTCAGAAAATCTTGGCTCCTAAATTAAATTAATTTCATCTGTACGTCTTCCCCTTCATTTGTATCCTGGAGCATTTCATTTAGCAAAATTATATTATTACCAATGCGTCTGGTCGTTCAATTATAATCCCGTCTATACTTCATAATACGCTTGTACAATTTCAGACGATTTACTAACCCCTTTCTCTCCATACAACTACCGAGTGACGAAACTCCAGTCATTTCGGAACAAAATCCACTAAACGTTGCTGTGAATTTGAAGAAAAGCGACAAAATAATTTGTCCGGAGCAATTTACAATCTGTCGTTAATGTCTAGCCTTTCATTATAGGTAATATAAATGGAGACGTAATGAAACGTTCTGTAGGTAATGAGAAGCTTTTCATCTTATTACTGTTTTTCTGAAAATGTTTCAAGCGTAGGAATTGATCAAAATATTTAATCCAAATTTGTCCTTATGAAGAATGTACCAAAATAAACTTCTAATCGCCTATTTTTGTCACAATTCAAAAATGAATTTGGGCTACGACGCCGACGTAAGTTACGTACACATTTTAATTGAATAGATTATTAAACAACATTTTGAGTGTGTCCAAATACTTGTAGACAAAAACTGGATTTCACCCATTACGGGCTAATAATTACAATTTGACATCACAACAGAGACGAGAAATTTGGAAGGGAATACGGATAATCTAGGCGTTTACAGGGCTTATGACCTGTCATTGCTGGGGTTAAGTGGCCACTTGATGTACTACAACATTCCCCATTTCACCTAGTATTTGATATCCATATCTGCCAATATACAGTAATCACATGTGAAGTGTCGCGCCATTTTACTGTATATTGGCAGATATGGATATCAAATACTAGGTGAAATGGGGATATGTTGTAATACATCAAGTGGCCACTTAAAAAATAGCCAATGACAGGTCATAAGCCCTGTAAACGCCAATATCGATATTCCCTCCCAAATTTCGTCTCTGTTGTGATGTCAAATTGGAATAGATTATTATTTGTAGCTTGTGCATTTCAATTAGAAATTCGTAATATAAACGCCATAATTAAATATTTTTGATTGAACTACTTTTGAACAACTTTTGTCCTCACACAACACAACGAATTGGATATATTTAAATTTTTAAATAGATTGTTACTATTCATGGCAACAGTGGACGACCAGAACGCCGAGAACCTGATGCCTTGTAAAATAGGCAAGCATGGTTAAGGCTCTCGGGAGGCATACGTAGTAAGTGTTGACAATTCGTCGGCAGTTTGCGTCAGAGCTGCGGGACGTGGACTTGACTTGGGAGGATGCACGAGAGCTGGCGGCCGATCGCTTGGCCTGGAGGCAGTTTGTGGAATCCCATATGCTCCACATAGGGAGCGGAAAGAACCGATTTTATTGGAAACATGTACTTATCTGCATAACTTCTTTAGTAACTAACTTAAATCAAACCATGGTACCAACTATTACGCCGATTTTCACCAAATGCGTATTAGCCAAGTATGTAGGCGTCGTAACTCACATTTTTTAATCATTGTTGAATAACAATTGATGTTATATAATATGTGCATTTACAATATTAAAGACAGAAAAAGACCAAGGAAAGATACTATCGTAAATACTACTACAATACATCAAATAACTTACTTACTTGGGTATGTTTGGAATTAAAGACAAAGTTTTAAATTTTTAATTACTTAATTAAGAGGTATCTATCAGTATAAGAATTTTTTTAGGAAACTTTTTGCAAAAGTCATTTTTATAACACGATTGGTTTTTGATAAAATATTTTTTAAAAAAAACAACACATTTTGATATGGTTTGTAAGATGGATAACTATATTTAAAAAGTACAAATTCTGGTTAATATTTCGATCTATCGATCGATGTGTCTTTTTATTCGATTTTTATACGAGAGTAGTATTACATTCAAGAGTACCTACCCCGTAAGATGACGATAGGTCAAACAAAAAAAAAGACGAAAAGGTCTACAGTGTCTTAAATAACCCTGCAACAATCCACGTTTTATTTAAGAACGATGAAGGAATTTTTAACTGATTGTGTCTTTAAGGCTCAATCAGTAGATTGAAAAAATAGCACGTTATTTTTGTTCAACGAATCTATTTTATTTTGTCCTGATTTATTTTGTTTTCGCATCGGAATGATATACCACATAGAATGAAATAAATTTTCAAAATAAAAACACTTTTTAAAATTTTATTGTTTGTGTAATTTTATTTATTTAAATATAAAAGTTGTAGGTATATACTATGGATTGAACGTCAGAATAAAACGAACGTCATTAAAAATAAAATTTAATATAAAAATATTATCCTGTTATTGTAATGTTTTTAAAGGAGATTATTTCATATTGTATCAGCACGCCAATTTTAAATGACTTGTAATAAAATAATAACAGATAGAGTTTCAATTTCCAATGTGCTCATACGAAAGATCAAATATTCTAATACACATAACATACTGTTAACATTAGTGCCGTATAATATGTGCCAGCCTACAAATTTTTCAACTGACCTGTACTAATTACTACTTCTAGTATTACTCCGTAATTTTTTTACCGATTATTATATCAAACGTTACGAACCATTGTTTACAAAACCGGTCTTCAATGTATCTAACACGTTTAAAACATTAATGAACATCAGCACTAACATCAGCATCATTATACCATAAAATTCAATATAGAATCATCATCGGCATCAGCTTAAACACAAACATTTGGTTAAATATTAACATCATTATACATCAACGTAATCAACATTATCATCAGCTCAAAACCATAATCACCGTTTCACTATTATCACCGGGCATTTTGTCAAATACGTGTTTATTAGTACACTCCAACAAAGCAAATCTCACGTCCATTTCATGGTTGACACAGCACTGGGGTAATAATCTACTCTCCTTACACCTTCTACCCTCGGGGGTTAACTAACCCCCCGATATCATCTGGTTTGGGCTGCAGACACCCCACGGGGGGCACCAAACCTTATTTATAAGTGTAAACATTAGCATTTTCTAATGAAAGTTATAACCTTCTTAAGTGCTGAACGATAACTAGGAGACTTTTCAAGATTAACTCCAAAATGTGCTGCTCTATCTCAAATCCATTTATTTGTTTTTAATTTAATTTGAGGAATCTATTAATGTTAATTCTCTAACGACAAAATAATTATGTAAACGTACCGACTAAATATTTTTTAAGCTACTACTACTCCCCCTTCTCCGCGCCCAATGGTGTATAGGGCACTGCATTAATACACCAAGTGTCTTGATATTAAGACTAATATAATAAATACAGATGTTTACAGACTTTGTGACCATGGCTGTGTCGATCTAATGAATGTCTAAAAATTGTATGAAACAATTTTTTTTATTGTTGTGACTAAAATTGATGTATTTATAAAATGTTTAAACTTAGTTAGGCAATATAATGTATTTTTATAAATATATTCGTATTAATTTGAATCAATAAACGAAAATAAATTAATAAATGAATAGAGGGAATTGTACGCTCACAATAAATTATTTTTATTTTTACTGAATTACGATTTTTTTTTTTTTTACTTGCTTCTTTATTTTGACCTCACCATATATGATAAATGACCAAGACAATGTCTTTTTTAAAGCCTCGATGCTTTCATTTTAGATCAAAATATCTAAGTCAAAACGTGTTGAATTTTCGATACATTTCGACAGCCAAAATTATGTAGTGTTTCTCTAAAACAATGTAACTACATAGCTGCAGCTTCCATTGAACGTAAACCCGTCAGTATAAAACCACCTTGCATTTCGTTTTAAAATTAAGCAGCAAGCGTGTATAATATACTGAAAACTTCTACATCCCCTGGCACGCAAGGGGTGGATTGAGGCTTGGGAGGGGCGGAGGGGATGAGACGGTGCAAGGCATTTTATCATAAAGTTAGGAGGCGTTTTTTACGTAGCATGAGCTCTGTTTTCAGAGCATTTTAGATTAATACCGAGCCGTGTTGATGAGGTGAAATTTATGGCTTTACCTCTTTACGGTTTGGTGTTTTCATTATAAAGGATTCATCTCCCTAAAAGAAAGGATTAATCTTATGCACTTAAGAAAATATTGAATGCATTTGGCGTAAACATGGTTTGCTGTGTTTTCCAGTAAAATCTTGGCTAAAAATGATTCTTATTCAATGTCTATAGCGTTCACTTTGTATTTTTTCATAGTAAAGATTTTTTATTCGTATTCCTTGAAGGAAAGGTATATCTGGGACCGACAGGCTGTTTTATAAATTGTTGTTTTACTTTGTAAAGATGCTAATCCAAATTCAGTAAGCAATTAATATTGTAATATGTACACATTTTCGTATACAAACACTGGCTTTACTAGAAACTCTAGGTCTCAGTCTTTATTTGTTATTTATTTTATTTATTATTCACTGGAAAACCAATAATTATAACCCTAGATTCTTCAAATAAATGTCTGTAATACCACAACTCGAGTTTTTAAGAAAACAGTGGTATTATTGTGAACCTGCTACTTAATTTTTGTCGTCTTTAAACTTTATTATTTATTATTTCTAAATTTCTGAATTTTGTGAATACCAATTATTGTTTTTTTTATATTAATTATGTAAATATTCTATTATGTATAATGCTACACTGAAAATGCCCTGACTCGACACGGATTATCTAGTGAGTCGGGGCCAGATCATTGCGATGGGTCGCTACTGATTGAGTCGCCATCCTCCTGTATAATTTGTATAATTTAAACTGCAAATGTATTATGTGAATAAATAAATTTAAAAAACCATAATAATTATTAGAAAAAAATTCATTCTTCGATCGTCAAATAAATCATTTGAAGTTATGTTACATATTTTCGATTTAAAAAAATATCTATCAATAAATTAATCGTTAAGCAAGCCATAAATGTTAAATTTATGCTTTGAAATTATTTCTGCTTTGTACATGTTGATTTGAAAATAGGTATATGGCAATACCATATAGGTATTTAATCTGGTAGTGGCCGAGTGGTAGCGTTGCAGTCTTTTGAGTCGAGATACCCCGGGTTTGAAACCCCAATTCCCCGTAACTTGACTCAAGCGCAAGCCTCATAAGTTTGATTAAAAATAGCATTTACAAATTGAAACACGTACACATTGCATTGAACAAGATTGCATAGATTTCGTTGTATTTAAAATTCAATTATAAACACTTCTTAACATGTATTACACAGCAAAAAAAAATTGTTCAATTCGTTTACATTTTGTTATTCAGCTTTATTTTATTAACAAAAAAACTATCCGAATGGTCATTTACGATAACTTTAGGCAAATTTTCTACTGTTATTCTATATCTCAAGAAATATGTAGTTAAATAAAGGGTGGTTAAATATTTCACGTGTTCACATCATATACGAATACACGGTGTCTTGTAATAATTACCGCTATGCAAGCGAGTGCGAGAACACTCTGAAGACAGCTTCTTCATTAAGTTTTACATACGTCATAAAAAGCTAACATGAGTGGGAAAAGCTATGAATATATTTGAAACACTTAGAAATTTATGCAAACGACTTTTGTTAACATTAGACAATGTCAAATTATTATCTGGAATGAAAAATAAAGTACGGTGATCATTTTTATAACTGCCATAATCGACTGACATGGTGTCAGTAATAGATACTCTGCAGTTAATTTTAAAAAATACTACACAGCAGTCATAATAATTAAAAATCCCAGTGGTAGACCAAGCTACCCAAGATTTAAAAAAAAATCCTGTACACGACGAAAATTCGAGAGTTAAATTGTATGCCAAAATTTTTTTTAACATTGATATTTTATTTCATAGTTTAATAAACATATTATTACAACGACCATTAAACAATATTAAAACTTAATGCTTTACCTCACATGCTTGAATGTCCATATTCCTGAGTTTGGAAAAAGCTTCTTCATCTCTGTAAAGATATAAAAAAATTGCATATCATACTGTTTGACTCAGTATATTCACATACAGTTAACCCACATGTTTCACAGTTTACACCCGTGCTGTGCAAGCGGGTAACCCTACAAGGCATCGCGCCCTCCAAGGCGGCGATGATATCAATATTGATGTGTGTTTAGATATTTTGTATTTATTATTTTTTTCTTCTTCTGAGGATAACTAACTCATGCGTGATGGTGATCACGCCTGTAAATATTCAGATTTAACTATATTAAACCATAAATATTGATTTCTTCTCTCTTGACCTATCTAAGGGTGGGTATAGACAAGCATGCCTCATTCCACCCGTCCGCATCCGAAGTAAATATCGTGCCAAAGGGACGTGGGGCAAGTTGGGCGGCGGGCAGTATGGGGTACAGCAGGGCGGTGCGGGGCACTGCAAACTCATCAGCAACCGGGCAATATATTATCCGTGAGGTTTCCAGTAATGAGCCGCAGCCCCTATAGCTGGTAGGGGGAGGTTGGAAAAGGTGGCTCTCGGGAAAAACTTATCCGTTTTGTATGCAGTTTACCCCGCGCATGAGATCTAGTACACTTAACCCGGTTTTTCCATGTGAATTGAATTTTTTTAAAATATTCATTTTATATACTGTTTTATTAAAGTATTTATAGGATACCTTACAAAGGCACTTTTTAAATTTGTTTTTCCAATATGTGAGACTTTTTAGTGTATAGTTTTACCTGCCTATAACAGGTTCATAATATGTTTTATTTACAGAACTTAACATTATGGAAATGCGATTTCTAGATTTTTTTGCCAATTTTATAAATAGATCGTTATTTTGTACTGTTTTTTTCTGAATTATTCTAAATTATTCAGTAAAAGTAAATTTATTATTTTCGAAGAAAATTATGACCCACAAAGGTACAAATAATAAAACATAGGTTTGTTAGCGCCGAAATTAATTCGTTCTAATTCTTCGTTTATGGTTTATCCCAGATGTGCATGATTAATGTTGTTTTTCAACAAGTTAAGTAATATCATCTCTCCAACACTCCTAACCTGCTTCTATTTAACATGTTGACCTAAAATGGAGGCTACTGTAAGTGATTTAGATTGCTAACAAACGACTTAAATTGCCAAAACTTTGGAGTCATCAGAATCTCCTCTTAATCTGCATTCGTTTGAACTCGCTTAACCCCAGGGAGGAGTAATCTCTCTCCCTTACTATTCGGTTATGCATCCTGCCCCGTGAGGCCCCTTACCCCATCCTACCCGCACTTCCCCTGTGTAGGCCCACCCGGCTCCACACTAGACACTCTTGACTTCTCTTCAAAATCTATTTTGCCCCAAATGAGTAGGTGAATTTATGAGAATGCCATGGAGTCTAATAAACAGGAGCGGTTAAAGATTTACTGGTTCAAAGATTAGCCTGAACTTTTGGATCCTTCAATATATTCCCATTTTGCATTTCTTTGCTTCATTTTTTTGTGCTCGTCCAAGATTCTTTTAAATACCAGAAAATAATACAAAAAAATTTGAAACCGTCGATCGTTATCTATCGCATCATGCTATTCGTAAGCGATAATATACTAATATTTGCTTTTTGATTTTCAATAAGTTTACCATTCTTTTTTGGATCTGTCACCTTTTGAAAGGAAAGTTAAATACCAATCGTTTGGGATTTGTCCCCCTAAAAATATAAATAAAATATTAAATATTTTATTTTGACCCTCTGCAGGATTGAACCCGCGATCACATGCATGGTAGCCCAACGTGCTTAGCACTATACTATAGTTAAGGACCTATTTAACAACTTTAATACCTACCTGCATCAATTTATTATCAATCATAATTTTAGGTCATCGAATAAAAATATGGTTATCCTTTTATATCTATCATCTTACTTATCCGGCCCTGTGACGTAGGTGCTCCAGGGATGGGAGAGTTATTATCGCTACTATCCAAAGTCTAGCCGTCTAACAATATATCCCACGGTGAAACCTAAATACCTAATACTGCACTGTGCTAGTGCTACTTATATCCCAGTATCCCACCACCATCGCCACCGCCTTCCGCACCATGCAGGGCTCTTTTCTGCATTCTTCGCTTACCACCCAATCATATTCTCATCCCGTATAGGGTATATTTTATTTTATTTTGTTTTATTTTATTTTTTTTTTTTTATTTTATTTATTTGGCAAACCAAAAGAGAACAATAACACATAAGCATACATCATGCTGATTGAAAAAAGCTCCAATTACAGGTTTTCGCAGAATGATCTTTAACAATATCAAAAATAGAAAATTATATATATTTAGTACCTACATTCGATTTTTTAATGAAGGAATGGGAAAGGGGTGGAAATATGGAGTGGAAGTTACTATTCAAGAGAAAAATTAAGTCGCTGGATGTATCTCTAATGTATTTTTAGTGTAGGTAGTGTAATGTGTAAATCCGTGATGCATCTCTGTCCATCTGGCCGTCGACTTCCTGGACGACCTGTAAAAAGATGGACGGACGGTTGGTAGTCGACATCCCAAGAGGCAGCATCGAATGAGACAAATACAGACGCTTATGTCTAGTGTTAGAAGAAGAGAATACAAAAAATTACAAACATGATTTTTGTCACCTCATGTGTGTTTTTCAATATTATTCGCCTCTGTGATTGTCTCCTGTCGTTGTATACATACATAATATTTTTTATTTATAATGTACCCACTAACTTACTCCTGATGCCAAATAGCTCTTGAAAAGCTTTAGCCATGATGTTATCCATCTTACTTCCAATCCTTAGTCTTCAGCTCAAAGATGCCATTATCACAAATGACGCATGTCCAATATCTAAATTTAGTAATGTATTGTCAAGGTCGAACATAGCTTTTCCAGATTACCCAAATTTAACCTCTGCCGAGCGATTCTATAACTTTTGTCGTACGCGCAGAAGTCCTGTCACTAGTTACAGAATACCGTGGCTGAACGAGAGGGATGAGACTCATTCTTGGCTAAAAAAAAATGTGTGAAAGTAGATTAAATTGACGTTCTATGCTCCACTTGCAATGCGTATATTGGCGTATACACATAACATGATGTCATGTTTATTAGACTTGTATCTGCGTGTAAGTAAACGTATAAAATGGTAATACTTTTATTATAAATATTTATTTCCCTAATAATCTATTTTCATATAACGTATTTAAAGTTTAACATCCCTTATATCCTAGTCATATATGAGATGTAATGAATACAGGTATCTAGTTCTCGTAATACAATGGACAGCGCAAAATTAATATTGCTCACCGGCAGACTTCAAGCTTTAAAGCTGTATTGTGAATATAATTAAAAATCTCAAGTTTTGAAGATGGTTCATTTTTTGGTTGCCGTAGTCTAGTTTGCTTATATTAAATAAAATGGTTTACTTAACAGTAGGCGCTCATTTGAACATAGTTTTTTTACTTACAAATTATTAGTTTTCCCTCGAAAACATTAGTTAATACTCGCTAAGAATCGCTCATATTTGCTATTATTTAAAAAAAAATATATTTAAATATTATCTCCCAAAGAGCTTTTACATTACATTATTCATATATTGTATACAATAAAAAAATCTTATACTTTTTGTCTGTCTCATTTTTGTTTTTACTAACATTCATCAATTGAACAGAATAAGATAGATACCAGATACAAAAGTGTTGTTTCAAGAGATAATCAAGTTTATTAATTTTCATGTACCGCGATAAGCGTTTTAATAAATTAATTTCGAATAAACAGTAAGCGTAGTGGATTTGTACATAAATTTAATTCAAACAACACTGAATTGATGCATTTGATTCGGATTAAAATTTGAAGAATTTCATCAAGTCTTTGGATTTATTTATAATCGCAGGGTTAAGGCTTTCCCCCGCCGAACAAATAATTGTTTAGAAATCTCTCGTACCAGAAACCCATTTGGAAATTTCATCCCTAAATTTGTAATCTTCGAAAACCGTGCGATAGAACAAATTCATATTTATTCCTTTGATTTTATGTTACGTACTTTATTTAACCCTATCCGGGCGGTCCCACCCGATCTAACCCTTTAGCAGTTGCTCAGGAGGGGTGGAATGAACCCCACCTTCTAAGAGTGTACGAACATATAATGCACCCACTCTAATAAAGCCTAATATTTGCTGATGAAAATTGACTAAAAAGGAAAAGCTCTTGCATGTACGTCTGAGCCAAAAAGCTCGACTATACTCGTATATTTTGCACCCCGAAATTTAGTTTCTACGCTGAGAACTAATTCTGCATCAAGCTTATTCTACCTTCACAAGATATTTTCTTCCGCTGTTCTACATCTTAAGACTCGTATATATGCAGAATAAAATAAATCATTCACATTACTTTTTGATATTTTTTTTCCTGAGATGAAATTAAATAAATATACTTTTAAATATTAAATTGTTAGAAGATATTTTTAATTTTTTATTTTAATTTATTTTTAAAAAAACTTTCCATTACAAGTGAAGTACATGAATACAGTATATTAAATTATAAATATATATAAAGAAACAATAGACAATAGAAAAAAAAGTAGAAAGAATCCCACACAGGCATGGCCTGTGCGTGGGTATACTTATGTAAGTAGATATATACATAGCTTATAATTTTGTGTCGTCAGAGAAAAATATTGGGCGATGTTGAATATTTTTTATGGATTTTCAAAATTGTAAGAAAAAGTATAAAAGTTTCCAGAAAATAGTGATCTTACACGTTTTTAGGGTACCTGTTATTATTTTTTATTACTCAAGAATATTTAACCGACAAAATTTATTTTTCATTTTTTTATTTTTTTTTTTTCAAAACATGTTTCATGTCACATTTTTGTGTGTAATCTGGTAGCATATTCACTATTTGTATAAAATCAAAACTTAATACATATAATTAATTCTTAGATAAATATCAGAATATAAAAACAGTCAAAGATATTACTTGTTACATATTTATGAAATCACCCTACCTCGTCAGAAAGGTAAATAAATTCATTCAAATCGTCTGTTTGACCATTTAGCAGATTGTCTAGATTTCCATACAAGTTTGTTGTTCCATCTCATGTTTAGTCTAGTCGAATGTTTTGATAGAACTTCAAGTGAATGTTTTGTTATTCCTGAATACACCACCTGAGGCCTTGGATTTCAGCAGCTGTAAACAATATTAATTTATTTAATGATTCTCGCAATATTAATTTGTTTAATACAGTAATAATACTATACCATTTTCGGTTATGTTTATTTAGGTTGGTATTTAAAAAAAAAAATAATCTGCGTATTTTTGATAGCTTTATAGAGTAATATAAGGAAAAAAGTAAGAAATTATGTCACTGGAAAACAGGTTTTTTTTTAGAAACAACATAAGTCATACAACGTAACACATTTTCAATATGTACTCGTACATATTAAGTCAATCACCTTAAAGACATAAAATGGGGTGAATATATAAGAAAAACTATACGATTTATATTTTTAAGTGTTTTATCTTCAAAATTAAGAGCAGATATTGAAGTAGGTATTATGATTAATTGACAATTCAAAACATTCAGTTTAAAATCTACATATCTTTAATATCCGTAGCGTAATATAACACGCTATTATTCCGGGTTCTACTTAAAAAAAAAATCAGTTAACATTTTTGATATTGCTCCTCCTTCGTCTTAAAAAAAAATTGGAAAAAATGAATGTCTACGAAAAAACAGAACTTTTGATATTGGTGTTGCGAATTCACCTATGAGTTTTTGGTGTTGCGTTCACCTAGAGTCCCGCAGTAATTGTATGCGTAAAGTTTAGTTTCTGGTACAAAAAGACTTGCCCGACGGAGCACAAGAACGTATTCGCCATTATTAGCATATATTTTAGCAGAGGCCGCGTGGAGCCTGCTGTAATAAATTATTTTAAAAAATATACCGACAAAACCAAAGAGCCATTTGACGGCCATTAAGCAGATGGTTCGCGCTTGTGAGGCACATTATTTACATTACAAAAAATACATTCCAGCCCAGCAGAGCAGATAGACGTAGACTTTGGAAAGAATTAAGTATGAAATATGTATCTGGAACAGGTAAGGGATGGTTGGTGTGATTTATGGGCGGCGCCCGCTGCGCCATCCGCCCTACCCAAGAGAACCGCCTTTTAGCGGACACTGATTTTTCCAACCTCTAAATTATTTTTTAATGCGTTGTTCTGTAATATATTGCTTCGGGATGTGTCGCTTGCAATTATAGGGCAAGCAGTTCACTAGGAAGAGAATCCTACCTGGATCCGGGGAATACACTTCGTATAATTTACTTTGGACCATGTGATGGGGATTTAGGGAGTAATGCAATTTAAATGAAGATACCGAATGTAATTCAAACCGGTATTTTTTATTCATATTACTGGCAACAAAATGGTTATTACTTTTTTGTGCTGGCATTACTGGTATTTCATGAAAATTCAATGAGCAACAGGTACTCAAACTACTGAATTAAAACAGAAAAAATATTTGAATCATAATTCAAGCAATGTTTTATAACGCCCGATGAAAAAATTGAATTGAAAATTTTCATTGAAACATGCTTAATAATTAAAAATGTACGCAAATATTTCAGCACCCGCGATTTATTTGTTGTTTTTCTCGAATTTATTTTTCTATTTCTTCGTTTACCTTTGAAATCTGATAAATACATTTCTAATTGCACATACCGACTTGTTTAATAAATCGTTTAAATCTTATTTCTCTTTATCTATGTAACCCTAAATAACTTGTGTTCTGCACCACGTATATTTGTATTGGTTCTCAAGAGTAGAAACATGTGATATTGCATTGCGCCGTTAGTACTGGGATCTGATTATTAGAATCTAGTGGTCCCTTGGGTAGTTGCATTCAGGGTTATGCAAACATTCCCAGAACAAGATCGCGATACATGTGCAGTGTGCATTATGTGCAATATGCACTAAGCGCGATGCAATTACTCTTGTTTGAGGATTTGGTCTCCAATGAGCATGTGACTTCAATAACACTATTATTTAGTTCTGAGTTCTACATAAATTTGTGCAAATAAATTCTGTAACGAAATTCGTGTTTAACCTGATAACCTGAAATAACCATTAATAACTTAGTCAACCTGTAATTTCTATTTTTAAAAGTTCCCATTTTGTTGTTTGTTGGATTTTCGTTTTAAAATTACAAATTTTTATATACCTAGTACTGTGATCATTTTTATATATCTATTGCATAATTCACTATCACGCCATTTCCCCAAAAGGGTTGGTAGATAGAATATAATGCCACAGCACTCCATAAAGCATACTTCCTTTGTATAAGTCATAACATATTGTCATTAACATAATGTTTCTTTTTTCACATATTTTTGGTAGGTTTTTCTATGTAAGCATGATAAGCAGATTTAAGGTACATGTATGTTTGCTTTTTAAGTGCTTTATTTATTCGTATATGCTTTGTGTTTATGCAAATAAATAACAACATGGAATTTAAAAGATTTATTAATAACACTAGAACTTCAATCTTGAAGAAGTTTTTTTGATAATAAACCCAAACAAGCATGCAACCTCCCCACAAAACGTACATAGATTGCTCTCTTTGTGGCTGCCATATTACCTTTGACAAGAAAGTTCCCGTTGACACGTCACGACACCATGGTGCAGTATGACGCTCCTGTGAAGTGACTTTACCCGCGACGCCTACCGGAAGTGACGCGTGACGCCAACGCCGCGCCGACGTAGCTTCACTTAGCGCCGCGGCGACCTCAAAGGCCGTCACTCAAACACCGCAGGTTGGAGAGGTGGTTTCAGGTGCTTAACGTCACCAACTAATTAGTTGGATAAATATGCTGGTATGTTTTTTTATTATGCTTCATTTACTATGTTTAAACATTAATGTAAAAAAAACATCGGAAAATTTTAAACATTCATGAAATTACAAAATGTAGCATATTTCCTATGTTTGGATAGTAAATTTACGTTACGATCATGTATTTTTTACCCATTTAAGTACAAATAAAAACTTTAATGAAATAATTCGTCCTTTATTTACTAAACTAACTTACCATCACGCCATTTCCCCGAAGGGGTAGACAGAGAAGATAGAACGCCATACCACTCTGTCCTGACATACTTCCTTTGCTTCCTCTACATTCATACATCTTCTTATGCACATACGCCGATTATTCCGACTTTTCACATGTCCACTTTCAAGTACTTGTCGTACTTGGTCATGCCATGTCTTTCTCGGCCTTCCGCGGCTTCCAGGCACACTTGCATTCAAACTTGTTTTAGCCGTTCTTTCGTCACTCATTCGCTCCACATGACCAAACCATCGTAAAAGCCCTTTCTTAATTTTGTCGATAATGCTTATCTCAGCCTTGCACTCTGCTTTAATTTCGACATTTGTACGACATCATACATAGTCTTACCACACATTCGCCTGAGAGATTGTGTATGTTATAATTATTACATCTACTACTACTTTCCCTTATCCGTACCTAGTGGTGCATAGGGCACTGCATTGGTACATTTTTATCTTACTTCTTATCAATTTACTTATAAAACGAGGATACATTAAAAAATTATTCTGGTTACAAAAATGTAGTGTTTGTAATCAAATTTTTACCTTTTAGGCTTTTCACAGATTTTCAACATTAATTGTAATATTTGCACTTTATTTTAGTATACGCAACAATAAAACAGTCCGACGATGCTTGACTGAACATCTTTATTAAATCCCTTTCAAAGGTCCATGTAATGCATAATATGTGAATACGGGAATCCTCCATACCCGCGACGCCATACATTAACTTGGCTAATACACCCCTCAGGCGAGGACTTTGTTCGGCTTTGTAAGACAGCAACTATGTATGACATGATGTCGAAATCTTGTACGCTGCATAACTTGCTATACTATGGCGGAGATATCGAGTTGCGGTCATGCGCCAGGTGCATATCAAAGAATATTGCAATACGAGACGAAGACGCGCTAGAGCGCGAGCGGAGCGTTGAGGAATTTCTTATAATATGATCGAAATTCTTTTTTATTACAGTGTCGAAATGTTAATAAATTTCGTTTTCAGTAAATGTGCTTTTTATCATTCTCAATTAATTAATCGTTTATCTCGTTTATCGATTATCTTCATAAAAATTTATATAGGTACATTAAAATAGTGAAAAGAAAAAGTGTTATCAAGGATTGTAGATTTTCACGGATACAGACTATGTTTTTCTGGGTTATTATGTCGTGTTCTTAAGATTCTGTATGCAAGCTGTCTGGAGATCGGATATTTACTCGGTTAAAACAAAATTCCGCCTTTATAACTCCTGCATCACACCTGTTCTCCTCTATGGCTGCAAATCGTGGCACCTAACCAGGGCCCAAGACAGCAGTCTTCTGAGTTTTGAGAAAAGGTGTCTTAGAAGAATTTTAGGTGTGCGGTGGTTTGACTTTGTAAGGAACACAGAACCCTTGGTATCTACTGTCGTCCGGCGAAGGCGTTTCGGCTGGCTAGGCCATATACTACGTATGCCTCCCGAGAGCCTTAACCATGCTTGCCTATTTTACAAGGCATCAGGTCCTCGGCGTCCTGGTCGTCCACTGTTGACAATTCGTCGGCAGTTTGCGTCAGAGCTGCGGGGCGTGGACTTGACTTGGGAGGATGCACGGGAGCTGGCGGCCGATCGCTTGGCTTGGAGGCAGTTTGTGGATTCCATATGCTCCACATAGGGAGCGGATATGGTATGATGATGATGATGATGTTCTTAAGATTTCGCAGTGACGGTCGTCAGCAAAGATCCTGAGCACCAACACTGCACTGAAAATATTAAGCTATAATATGTAAAAGTAAATATTTTACTACTTTCCCTTATCCCCACCCAAAGGTACATAGAGCACTGCATTGGTACACGTGAAATTTTATATTACAATACATGTGAAATATTAAACTGAAAATTTTATTAGGTTTATAAAATCCAACTAATTTTATTCGAATCCATAGTCTCACAAAGGCTATCTATTATAACGAAAATGTAATACCTACATGTTTTTTTTAATACTCCAACTATGTATTCACATATTTTGTTTTATTATGGTCCTTTCTATGTAATGAAATTAACAACTGCCTTAATCTCCCGTGTCAAATACTTGTCGAATCTCCTTCAAATTTAGTAATTCCCCGTTTTAGGGACCAATTTCACTCGACGGGGTACCATCAGAGAATCCTGATCATAATTAATGGCTGGCGATTTAAAACATTTATGCATTTTCCATCACGATAGCGGGGGAGACGACTCCGGAAGTGGAAAGAGAAAGCGAAAATATTCCCTCCGACTCCACAGCGCCAAAGGAGAAAACTTTTCTATCAGAAAATCATAAGAGAAAGCCTATTTGACAGCGGTTATGGTTTGGAGGTTGTGGGTAAATTTGATGAGGGAAGGAGTAAAGAAGGATGGGTGGGTGGGGAACTAATATATTTTTCGTCGATGTAACACGATTTCTTGTAGGCCCCCGATACGTGATGGATTAAACACGCTCTCGTTTGGTACATCACACTGTAGATTAACTGGCACACTTGTACGCGAACTTTGGTCTCGAATGTCCAAAATAGACTTAGAGCGTTCTGATCATTTTGGAAGATAAATATACGAGTATTTTGGTAGCTCGTTCAAAAATCTGCTGAAATATATTTATTGGCCGATTCGTATTCATATATATTTTTTTGTAAATTTCCTGGTAAAAAAATACTTTCAATTCTGTAATATTAAAATCTCATACGAAATAAAACTCAAAATAACAGTGACATGAGGAATGTACTAAGTAGTAATAGTAATTGGTTTAAAAAGTCACAAAACGTACATTCGACACCATTTATTCAATTTTTTCTATTCTTCTGAAATAACTTTAAATACTAGAACACTGCCAAGTTAACTGTTGATTGTTAACTTGGAGTTTTATACATTGTAAAAAAAAGAATAAAGCTTAATAAAATGTGTATACAAATATAAGAAATACCTCGTGTTAACGCAGCCAAACAGCCATTTTTGTTATCATCTTAGAGCACGAATAATTAACAATAAGGTTCTCTTTTCCCCCCTTAAACTTACGAAATCAGTACCTGCTTTTTGACAAAAGTACCTTCACAAAACAAGAATCGTAATGATCTTAACATTTTAAAACAGTCCATTAGTGGGGCGCCACAGCACCGCTAACATCTTCCCAATTAGTATTCTTCTACAAGCTTCAAGTCTCAGCAAACAGACCCGGGATTCCTCTCTTCCCTGTTTAAAAATCAAGAGCGGTTCCTTTCGGGATTAGAACCGTGGACGGCATTATACTTGGCCTGGGATTAGGTGCAGAAATTCTGGATTAGCGGGCTGGAGGAACGGGAGGAGGGGTGAGGGAATAAGGGAGGCCGATACACGCAGGGGCTGTCGATTTTATGAAGATTGGAAGTGAGATTAGCGAGAACGTGTTTCATTATGATAGAATGCACTGAATCGATGTTTGGGTTTCCTAGCTTTAGTTTCCCGTCCATCGTGAAATCCAATTATTATTATTAGGTTTCTTCGCCCGTAAAAGAGGAATAATGAGTTATTTTTCTTACTGCCACAAAAAATTGTTTTTTTGAATTTTTTATTGTTATAAATCATGTTTTAATCTTATCGCTTATCGTTCATCAAGTATGGAATTCGAAATCGATATAAAAGGTTTTTTTTATCATCTCTTGTCACCGTCAAAATTATGTATACACCATATTATTGACAAAAAAAAACAGGTGTGCCAACATAACATTCTGATTATTACACAATTTTAAAATTGAGCGAATTTACCACAGAATAATATTTACTCAACCTGGGACGAAATATTTATCTATGCATTATTTAGTTCAGCTTTTAGAAAGGTAAAGAAATCAAGTAAAGACATTTTAACCAACTTTTAGGCTGCTCATCTAAAAAATGATTTATTATATCAACGTAATGTTTGTGTGTTGCGTCATTTTTTCTCAAGAGTATAATGAAAACTGTGGTATTTTAATATTATATGGTACCTACATAATTTTCCGAAAACTGCATGTTTATATTAACTTCATTGCAGAGTTGTTCTCACAGTAAATTTAGCTTGAAATGCTTCACAAAGGAGCCATATTGACGTTAGATTTAACTACTATATCTAGTTACCTATACCATTATGTATATTATGTTAAGTAAACGAAGATCGTATAAATATCAATATTCCAGTAACCTCACTTAATACAGCAACTTCGCTTAAAGTGAATATTAAAATCGAAGTGTGTGCTTTAACTTCAGCTCGAGACTTCTCAAAAAGTTTCGCTCTATAATGAGTTGGAGCGATGTTCTAAGAAAATATCCGAGTTCCGCGCTTAAATTAATTTATATTTGCATTGCTTTTTGCGCAGCTTTGTAATATAAAACCGAACCGCAAAGTTGCTGCTGGATATTGGTTTTTGATCACGACAAAATGTTGTCTCTTGTAATTGCCAAAATATGAAACACGTACGAATGTTGACTCGATAAACAGGAGCAGTAAAACTTTAGGAGCTCTCTCGCCTTCTGATGCCTACAACATACCACAGTAATCTCGATATTGGTGCGGATCGCGGATTATTCGCATATTTATTCAATTTTCAGACTGATCGTTTTATTTATATATATTTATCACTTAAAACTTTCAATTCCTTGTTATTCGCCATTTTTGTGAGAAATCATCTCAAGGGCGCTGTACATTCGATATTCTTAATTAATTCCTTTCCCAATTTATAAATAAAGGATCCTAGACAAATATTATTTAAGAAACAATATTAAATATATACATAAACGAAGTACTGAACTCTAATTTTTCTGGCAGCTACAAAGCGCATGGACGGTTGGAATTTCAGCTTCACCCACGTACAAATTAAGTTGAAACTTTTTTACTAAAATCCAGGTCGTCTTGCAGCCGTGTTAATATTTTTAAAAATTTTAATTTAACAATATATTAAGAATGATCAAGCACAGTATTTCTTGCGGTTTTTTTTTTTTGTATTAAAATGTTTGGGTGAAAGCTGAATTAAGTGACCACTTCTGATATTATATCTGATAATTAAAAATATATTATATCTGATAGTATATTATTCTATATCAAGTGACCACTTAACCCAAACAATTTATACATTCCCATTCAGGGCTTTATTATTATAATTTTTTTTTTCCAAAAATACATTAAAAAGAAACATTTGAATTCTTATGATATACTCAAATATTTGAATTTTGGGGCTACTTTATTCTATTATTTCATCAAAACTAACCAATACTTTGTTTATTCTCGTTTTTTTTACTTACATACAAAATATCACTTTTATTTATGATAAAACGTCCATAATCATTTTACACTACCATTATTTCTTACATAACCCGCTGAGTGAATCCTTTTACAAAGCCTTTCGTAAATTGAGCAAGCGCCCTAAGTTGCAATTTAAGGGAACCTTAAAAAAACATTGCGTCGTTT
Source organism: Micrasema minimum (assembly GCA_022494985.1). NCBI lineage: Eukaryota > Metazoa > Arthropoda > Insecta > Trichoptera > Brachycentridae > Micrasema > Micrasema minimum. Next base: position 42,577 of record JAGVSP010002381.1, on the reverse strand, counting down.
ATCTCGACCGAATTTAGTGCAGAATCTCGCATAAAAAGTCTCGTAACGTTATTCCTGGGTACACATTGACAGGGGAATGGGCAATTGATAGTGAATTGAAACATAAAGATGCATTAGAGTATGAGCCTTGTCACAAAGTGCCTTTCTTAAAATGCCTCCCTCATATTTTTAGGTGTACGGTACTATAAACAAATCTCCTCTATCTACTAAATTATCGCTTTTTATAATATTTTTTAATAAAACACTTTATTTATGACGACTTTTTATTAAATATGTTATTAACAAAATGCTTTGTTTAAATAGTTTATAACCAACAACTACAAAGTTTAGTTAAAATAGAGACTTATAGTGACAACTACTTCTTTTTTATAATTAAGGGATTGAAATCAAACGAGGTTTGTTGTCGGAAGACCAAAAACAAGGTGGTCTGACGAAATAAGGAACGTCGCAGGAGTACAATGGTGACGTAAGAACAGAGATAGGGACGAATGGAGGAAAAAAGGAGAGGCCTATGTCCAACACTGAAATGAGGATGGCTTAAGAAGAAGATGAAGAAGAAGAGGTTGTTCTCTTGACGTTAAAGTTGCAGAATTCGGGTTAGAATGGCTTGAAGTCCACTTTATCTTTTCTTCTCGCCTACTGGCACAGTGTGATTTTAAAAGAGACACAATTTTTTTATTTTTTATAAGATAATAACACAAATATCACTTCTTGAAAAACTTAATTTTCTAATGGTAATACAATTTATTGACCGTCATTCAATGTCTAACTTACATACGTAGTATAAAAAGTCATCCAAACGACCTGGGGCACTATCATAACAGCCTTGACAATTTTATTTTTAGATTAATGGGAAAGCCTTTAATATCTTGTACCAGAGACTGTTACATAAATTATTCATGTATTTAATCTTTAATGAGTCGGAATATTTAAATATTTTTAGTAAACATAAATGACGATATTTATAATTGGTTTTTCATTAATTCTGGCTTGATTTAAAACCAGCACAAAATATTATGTAAATTTAATATCGCACACCGCCATGGAGGGAATCAATTATACAACCCCTCCAAATATTCACAGGAATGAAATAAGTCATCACGAAATTACAAAATGCTAAGAATCACCATATCACCTGTCAAATTATGAAAACGCGAATGAGAGAAAACATCTGAGAATGACGTTCTACATGCGAACCCCCAACCCTTAACCTCCCTCGTTCCCTACTGCACACCCCCACAACAAACAAGGGTTTGGTTGCCACCCGCTCCAGGTATTAAAATTTCACCAAATTATTTACATAAATAAAGGTATAAAAGATATACGGTGTTTAATACACCGGGGGCGGGGTGAGTTTTCACCGGGTCAAATTATTGGGAACGGTCTGCCTAGCATAAAAAATCAAACTCTAAACTTGAATCATTTTCCTCGGCGATTCTCTGTACCAGTAAAAATAATTTCATATTTTTAATATGTACTAGTATTTAGGCACCTTATGTATTACGAGATTATTATTATTATTACGGATAGTTTATATAGCGCCGTTTTTGTATAAATATACCTCAAGGGCGCTTCAAATATTGAATTTTAAACGGCTCGGGAAATTTAAAGTGAGTGAAAACTCAATTTCTGAATAGAAAATACCAGTATCAAAATTAATCAAAAGATTTAGAGAACATAAAGGTCTTAAGTTTCTTTCGAAACATCACTTCACTCTCACAGTTGCGCACTTCTGGCGGAGAGCATTCCAAGCCACAGGGCCCGCAACCGCAAAAGCGCGCGCTCTCCAAATTTTGTGCGCTGTTTACGGATCGGTAATAATACCCTGCCTTTAGCTGTAAATGTAGCTGATCGAAGTGTGAGACGTCTTTCAGCTAGTTTATCTGGAATGTAAAGCTCTTTTAAATACTCTGGAGCGGCATCATGCATGGCCTTGTACATTAGCCAACAGTGTTTGTATTCTACCCTTTGTGGAAAAGCGCAGCCTGTACAGTTTCTTTAGCAGTGGAGTGATGTGGTCGAACTGACTGAGATGTCAAATGGTTGCGTTTTAACCTTCAAACAATATTTTTTTTTCGATGGTTTTAATATACCTACTATAAAAATAAAATACAGTATCAAATATCAAACACTCCTTAAATTTGTCTAATTTTGAAAGAATGTGAGTGGTAAATTAAATAACTTTCATTACTATGGACACCTTGTCTAGAAGTACTTGGACACACTCAAATGTTGTTTATAAATTATTGCTTTTATTAATTACCTATAAAGTCTTTGAGTAGGCTCTGCTACATTGACAATACATTTAAATGCATCTTATTTGAAAAACACTGACTTAAAAACACAGATATTCCTTGAGTTCCTTTATTTTTCCAACAAGAAAAACAGGGGGGGGTGGGTGGGGGGGGGGGGGGGGTGGGGGGTGGGGGGGGCAACAGAATAAAAGATATAAATTATGTCACTGCCGAAAATTTCATATTTTTTCTTTCATTATTCTTCGGACCCCGCTGTTCGAAATGTATTTACGTACATAATGGTTTAGTAGGGAATTTCCCTTATCCATTAAGTCGGTTCCCGATATCGAAGCATCGAGAACTTACAAGAAACCGTTACCGCGTGCTTAATATAAATATCATAATTTGCATTCTATAATGGAAGGAATATAAGAATCTCCCTTCTTAGGCCCCCCATTATCTGTATATTTTTATCACAGGATCTCCTCTTTTGTCCATTTGGGGTAAGATTTTTACGCCGCTGTCGCCATTTTGTTTTCCTAGGCTTAAGGAGATACTTCGTATATTCAGTACTTCCCTCGTATGATTAGTTTTACATCTCGGATGAAGGGAATTAATGAGTCTTCCCCTTAAGGTACGTGCACTGCTTAAGGCGCCTAATTATCTGACTCTCGTATTGAATCTAAGCAAAATGACTCATATTTTTCTGCATAAATAATTTGGCTTCATTGGGATTCGTGTTTTATGATGTTCTAGTAACTTAAAAATAAATATTTATTGCGTTTTCATGATATTCAATTACAAAATTAACTAATGCTTATAACTCGTCTACTTTTTATTTATAATTTACTTAAGAGGTGTAATAAAGCTGGAAAAAATCCTGTTTTGCCCTACACTTATAACATAAGATCACGTGAGCAGCGCACATAAAATGTGGCCGCAAAATTTTATTATTATATTTTTCACGGAAAAAGTTACGCTATTTCCCTAGAAAGTAGTTTGAAGTATATGTGTATCATTTTTTAAATATACATATATTATATATCTTTTTTTTCCAAGCAAGCGTAGTGGCTTTCAACAATTCCTGAATATCATTTTAAATACCCCCAAGTTCTAACGCTGCTTTACGGTGCGGTGCCATCAGGCGAATATCTGCTAATAAATAAATAAATAATTCAATCTGATAAGTCGTTAGATTTTTTGACTGAGTGGAAATTTTTTTCATCGAAAATTGAATGTTTCTTCTGTAATAGAATTTTTAATTTATTAGATTGGTTTTTTTCTAAGGTTTGAAATTCAAATAGTAATGATTATTATCGTCTACCGATTTGCATTTTAGAGTTGAACACCGACTTAATCCATAAAATTCCTTCATAATTGACTAAAATCTACATTTTTCTTCATTACTATCCCTCGTCCAAGCGGAACGATGCCGATGATTCATTTCTTGACAAAATTAATCTTGTCCCGCCTCCCCATAAATATATATTCGTCCTTCAAGCCATAACTGGTCCGCCTCACAACCCTTCCTCGGTCCCAGGAGTAGGGGCTCATAAAGTTATGACATTCAACCAAAATCGATGTCATAATAAATCAATTAATGGTTTGCGTCCCCTTCCGCCTTTTTTGTTTAACACTCCGAGACGTGGGACAACCCTAATTACCGGTAGCCTCAAGGCTAGAAAACTCGCGCTTGTTTATTTTAAATCCTAATAAAATTGTAGCAACTCATCGGAATGCGTTTTCATCCATATCGAAACTATTTCTTCTTTACCATATTTTTTATGAAGTCTCCTTGCTTTTGGAGGATCTCGCCGCGCTCGGGACGTTCTTCTTTTTAGTACAGCTGGAATTAGGTTTGTCCTTTTACTCCCTTGACGCCGTTAGGGTTGGCACGAAAGGGTTGATGAAGAAAATTAGTTTTTTCACCACCGCACCGCGAGGATAACGACCGGCGCTAGAGGTAATTTAAAGGGTAGTTATATGACAAAATAAATTGTGTAATTAACTCGCTTTCTTGAATTATTCTACCACAGACCATTTATCAATATTATAAAAAGTACTTTATTATGGCTGGGGTATTCCAGTAACTTGTGAAATACGTAGTTTTTTACTAATCAAAGAATAACTACCTACATATATTATTCTTATTCAGATTTTATTTTATTTTTATTCTTACGATTTTTAGTTATTTTTATGTTGTAAAATAAATTAGATAAACTTTAATTAATATTTTATTCTGGGAGCAGATAAACAAAGATGGAAAAAAGTGGAATATCATCGTCAAGGTGTGTCTTTATTTATGGCCATCTGAAGTAAGTATATGATCGATTTGTGCTCAAAACCATTTCATATGCAAAATTTTAAACATTGGTAAGCTTTCAAAAAAGAGAAAAAAAAAAAAAAAAAAAAAAAGTGCAATTTTGTAATAACATCTACGGTAACATCGAAATATATGAATACTTATTCGGTGTACGGTAACAACCTTTTTTTGGAAATGTATTTATAACATTATTTTAATGAAAAGTAACGCTTTAGCCGTTTAAGCATTTTATTTAATTATTATTATAAATATTACAAAATTTGACCTAAAAATACTTTTGAGATAATAATAATGCTAGATAGGTATTAGCCCAGTTTGGGTATAATCCAGTATTTGCGTATGTACATTCAAAATGTTGTTAAAATAAAAACTCCGTTCAGAGAAGAGGATAATCTTTTACTTAACCGTAAATTCAGAATTTAATGTAATTTCTGTGTTATTATTATGAATAAAAATAGTGTTTTTGTCTTAACCTTATTATTGAGGCGCAGAACTAAGAATCTATTCATTCGAGAAATAGTTGTCTAGATTTTACTGCTGGAATGAAAATTGTCAAGAGTAATCGGGTCACTTAGGCTGTGCCAGTTGTGTTCCCAGATTCCTATAGAGGTACTCTGCCGTGTCAAGACGAAACGCTGTAACTTAAAATCTGTTTAATTAAAAAAGAGTGACTAAATATTCTTTTGAGTTGTATTTATAACGATTTTGTACAAATTAAAATTTAGGTTATGAAACGAATACTCACTTTGTTTAACTTACTTACCAACCTTCGCACCATTTCTCCGAAGGGGAACAACTTTAAAAAACATTATAAAATAACATCAAACTTCCCTAAGGGTGCTTACATAAAGAACCAGGTTTCCGGTACAGTCAAATCTGTACAAATCTGTACGTATGAAAAAATGAAGTTATAATTTTTCTAGGTGAAAACACATTTAATATAAATATTTCATTTTGACCCCCATCGGGAATCGAACCCGTGACCTCATGCATGACAGGATAACGCGCTACCTCTAACCCACAAGGCGGCCATTAAAAGCAATCATAGTTACCACAAAATTGTTATTCAATAATTGTATTACTATTATTATAGTGATTCCTCCAAGAATGATTTTAACATTTGAATGAAAGTACAATAAATCTCGATCATTTTTTACATGAAGGCAACCGTAAATACCATTAAATAATATTATTTTTTTGTAATATTTCATTAAAAATATGATTCACCGCATTGCAATTTACAGTGTGTTGTCTGAAACGGAAGATATAGGAAGGAAAGCGTGATTTGTGTTGGAAAGTTCTCCAACTTTCCTTTCCTTTCGCCCGCTTCCCGTCACTTCCTCTTCCTACCCCTTTCATCTCACTACTCCCTTGAGCAGCCTTGTATTCATCATCATCTTCTTTCCTTCTAGTGTCTCCAGTCCCGTTCCTCTACTATTGTCTCTTCTCTACTTAGTCTGCCAACTGAACGCTCTCCCCAGCTATACGGTGGGACTTTGTCTACTCTTTCATTTTCAATTAAAAACGAATGCTCTAACGGATTTCATTTCATTTTCCATTACACTGGATCGTTTCGGTGATCTTTTATTTCAGATTTAGATTTACTCAATTATTTAAATAATAATAATAATAATAATATCCATTTAATTCGCATCATCTTTGATACAGTAGGTAAATGTACATAAAACAAAAAAAGAAGAAAAAACAAGATTATGTTAAACATATAAATAAAAATAAAATAAAAAAGATAATAATGTGATAATGTGGAAAACAAAAACAAAAAGGACTCAAGGTGTCGAAAATTTAAAATCTTCGACCAAAACTCTTGAAGAGTGGGCCGTCTGCGTACAGCAGCGCGGCTTGAACCATCCCACTCCTGCACCCAAACAGCCGACTCCTGAAGTTGCCCACTTTAAAGCGCACCGTGGCTTCAAAGGAGATTATTCCTGAGATAGCAAACATACCGGAAGCACTGCAGAACCTTGGTAAGCGGCTCAGTTTTCTTAAGGCGTTATTATGTTGCACTCTTATTGCACTCCAGCTTGCTGCTGAGTATTTACACCATAATTCACAAGTGTACATGGGCGTGCAATACGTCCTAAACAGTGCCAGCTTCACCTGGGGTGAGCACATAGAGAATTTTCTAGCAATCATAAATAGCAATTATAAATAGTTTTTCTCCTATAACGTATTCAATGTAAGATGAACCAAATATAGGAAAAAAAGCAAACATCTGACTTTTTATGAAAGTACAACAAATTTATAATTTCCTGCAATTAAATTTTTTTATCGCAAAAAGGTGTATTTTGAAAATTTAAAAACATGTGGATTAATTTAATTTTTTCAAATAATGGTGACGTTATAAAAGTTACCTTATTGTTTTTTTTTAAATTTCGTTTGATAGTTATTCAAATAATTAAACATTTCTTGTCTAAAATACAGATTTTCAATAACCAAGGTGTATTCAAATTTGTTTTCAGTGTATTAATGAAAATGTGTTTCGGGCTATATCGGAAAACGTGAAAACCTTTTCCTTTTTCTCACACATTTTCCACACACTTTACTCCTACTTACCCCTTAAAATATGTGAATCACCCCATTGACTGTCACCAAATATCCAGCTTTATCTCCCCTCGGCTGTGAAAAACCGAAACCACCATACTTATAACTGAAATTGAAAATAATTGTGGCATTTCAACGCGTTGAATATCTGAAACCTTTCTGTTTTAGGTAACCCGTATGTATTATTAGAGAAAAAGTTTTTAGGCGTCGTTTTCAATATTACATTCTTTGCAGGTACCTACATTTTCAAACAGTAGATGTTTTGCTGGTGTATTTTGTTAACTAATAATTTATTGAACCTATAGAAGTCGGTATATTGTTTCATCGTGTTTTGACTTCCGAATTCCTAAAAAAAAGCATGCGTACTATTTGACTTCTTAATATTATGTCAATAGGTGGTTTCATTTTTTTATTATTTTTTTTATTATTTTTATTCTCATAAACAAGTATATAAAAAAAAAAACTTTATCTAGATCGTGCCAAACAAGTTCTCACTCGTTTTTCGGCACGTTTCATCTACCGAGTTTACACTTTATATGCACTTTATATACACGAGTTAACACTTGTTATATTATTATGTAAGTAAGAGTTAATGTGTACGTAGATACTAGAAAGATGTATTTAAATTTTGAAATTTTCATAACTACTACTAGTACTTATACTCTCCCTTAACCACACTCCACACCCTATGGTGCATAGGGCACTGCATTGGTACACCAAGTGCAGCAAATCTTAACCATTTGTTACATTTGAAAAATCACTCTTCAAAATCTTGCAAATTTCAAATCATTCACAAAATCATCAAGTCTACTTACTTTTTGCTAAGCGTTAATATAAACTTTTAAATTATAACATATTTGATATTATTTGTATACATTCAAAATGTTTTTACAATAGATTTCTCGAAAAGGGCATACCTTACAGTCCAATGAGTTTGATTGATATATTTTCATATGTGTATGTATACCTATGAAGATAATATTTATTTCCAAAATAAAACTCTTGAATCAAAATAATCATGAAACTAACAAATGATTGCATTAGAATCGTCTTACTTTCCTAACTAAGCTTGTATTCACATTCATACACACGTACCTTCATCAAAACATCCAGTCTGTAAATTACTCGTCTATACGCTGAAAGGTCGCTTGCTAATTCAATATTTACATCCTTTTCGTGAGTATTTCTTAAGGGCTGCTACACAAATAGGCTTGTGAAGGCTCGGGCCGGTCGGGGATGCGGGCCCGAGTTTCCCGTTTCCCTGTATTATTGGGTAGCTCGTGGCACCATCTAGCTCTGGTACTACGCTCGGCATGCATGTAAACAGAGCTAATTATAAGAAAACCCGTATGGTGTGTCGTGTTGTATTACGCTCGGTTCATATACCTGGGTCCGACTTGAGGATGTACTAGATAAATACGAATTAGGGAAAATTTAGGAGGATGTAAAAAGATATTGAATATTTTCAGCTTTTACAGGAAAGTCTTACTTTTTATCTCGTAAAATAATTCAACACGTTTCAAAATACAATAAGATTATTATAATATTTTACTTAATTTTTTTTGTGAATTCTATAATGTGTACCTATTGATTTTTTCTTTTTTTTAGATTTCACTCTAACTTATTATTACATTATTTTTAATATCTAACTAAATGATTGCACTACCTTCCCGCCGCTGGTCATGAGTTAAGCTTAATTTATATAAGATTTTTAAGTATTACATCTCTAATAAAACTTATATAAAAAATTAAATCTGTGTTTGGCTTTAGTAATGTATACTTGACATTGTATTTTTTAAATTAATGTATATTGCTGTTGAGTTCCCAAATAAATAAATAAATGAACCATAGTAAATGCAAAAAAATATTTGTAATCCACTAGATTTTTATGATAACTACTCGAAATTGCAATACTATTCATCATTAAAATCAACCTCAACCTTAATTAAATATTTTAAAATCGTATACCCATATGTGATTAGCTGATATTCCAACTGGCTTGTGAGACAAACTGAAATTCAGTACTCCTATAAGTAAAATCAATTTGCCGTGGTGTTTTAATTTTTATTTGTTGTTTTTACTAAAACGGTGCTCAATAAATTAGCCGATTGTCGTTATTATAATAACCTGTACGTGTACATATATTAATTGCCGGTTTTAGAGATTTTGCTTAAAAGGTAACCAGCAATATACTTTTTTATCAAAGTATATTATGATTCTCATTCTTACATGGTGTAGGTACATAGATTCATTTGGCAACTAAAACTGTAAGAAGCCCCTTTATTCGAGTGCCCTTTCATTTCGATTTCATTCTCTTATCCCCAGCCTCATTTAGTCCCAAGGTTTCTATAAGGGTGTATCCTCTACTTTAGGATGTACCCGACACGTTGATGTTACCACGTAAACACCTACGTTTACTCAAGGGCGGGTATTACGCCATAGAATAAGCAACACTAGAGGAGAAATACGGGGTAATAAGGTGACTGTACTAACACGATTCTCTGTGTAGAGAAAGATTCACGAAATGTAGCTAAATGAAAATAGCGAATATATTGCGAACGTACCTGCATAGTGTATATTTGTATGAACTTCACCCAAAACATAAGAGGTTTTATATTTGTATGTACTTATTATACTACTACTTTCCCTTATCCGCACCCAATGGTGCATAGGGAACTGCATTGATACACCAAATGCAGTGTATCTTCATCATTTTATTACATGAAGGCTAGATGATCAGTCTTACGCTTTAGTACCGGTCCAAGGTATCACTCATGAAATATTAATATGAAAATACAAAATAAAAATACTTATAATACTTAAATACTTATTATACACGATATTATTAGTTTTTTATTGATTGGATTTCATTTAAATGTCATACTGATATATTTTTTACATTTACGACATGTTCCATGACACATTTCTATGACTAGAAAATGGGTCTACATGTTAGCCACTTACGCTTCTATCCTCGGATGTATGTATGTAAAATATAGATTAGTGTCCTATTTATTAATTTATTATATTAACTTTAATTTTTAAAGTTGAATGTTTTTAAAAAAAAAATTGAAAATATTCATTTGTATTTTTACGTAGGTACATAATATATCTGTGTTCCACAGTCAATTTCACCCTTATAATTTGAATACGCGATTCAAAACCGATTCACTATTGTGAATTCGCTCCATTATTTCATCAGATTCTCAATTCTCGCTACGGAGTTCAAATACCTCCAATATCCCTGTATCCCAGTACAAATTAAAGAAATTCCCTGCGCTACAGACTGCTAGGAACTAGCTCCACCAACCCAGTGGCGGTGTTGGTGCTAAGGAGCCAGGCCAGAAACGCACAACCTATGGCCTCTCGAAACTTATGTGTTTTGTTTATTTTATTTTTTAAGCCAATCAACTTAAAATCTCTGATGGATTGGAATCAAGGTTCAGAATGTGATGTTATATTTTACTTAACCGAATAAGAAAAGTCATCATCATCATCATATTAGCCCGTGAAAGTCCACTTTAGACTTAAGCCTCCCCTGAGCCACCTAATAAATAGGTTTTTTTTTTTTTTTTCGTTTTTTTGGTGTTCCCCATAACATCTGCATCTCAAAAGAAAGGTTGAGTACGACTGAGCTAGGGGCATGAATTGGCTATTAGTGGAGCCCAGTAGACACAGTGGCCTTAATGAGGACCTTTGGTCTATCCACGCTTCCCTTCGTTAACTGGGTGGGGTGTAGTGTACCCCCTAACCCCCACCCAACCCACCCCTCAACCACCCCCCAGGGGTGGACACAGCTTGCCCCTTACGTGCACTATACTCGTTGGTAGCCTAACTAGATTAGGCGGTGGTAGTTTAATTATTGTGTATTTACTAAATAGTTTTGTGATCATTTTTAAAGAAAGGGCTGCACTCGGACAAGCAGTAATCACATTAGAGCAAAGTAAACAGTAATCACGTATGTTGATCAGAGCGTAATTTTATTTTACGTAACTGTCTATAATACATAATTGTTATGTTTATTCTAGGTACCTACTTGCATGTATGCATTTTCATGGTTCATTACATTAAAAGTATACCTATTTGAAGACCATTTTTTTATACAAGCTAAAGTATTCACAATAAGTACAAAAAATAAAGCAATGCTAAAATAAATTAAATAATCCAATAATTTGAGTCTTCAGCACTTGCCATTGGAGTGACAACATCCAGTACTCTATTCGTTACTAATTGTATAAATAAATTACTTAAATTTTAAAAATTTAAAATGGATCTAAGACCAAAATAATTACTTAAGGATATCATTGTTTTGAAAAAATTGACTAAACAAATATATCAAAAATTTTACTTTATTATTCAACTGAAAATAAATAGAAAAAAGTGAATAATTTTAACTTCGTAATTTAAACATATATGTATAGGTACTGTCGTAAATATTTTTGGGTAGAGTTTTAAAATGTTCAAAATCAAGTAATTTTTTATAAAAATATGGTTAGTGGGTTCTGTAACAATATATTAACATGTTGCCAGTAGTAAGTGGTCGTCAAGCAAGGGGTATAGATTTAATTTCTAATAAAATAACACTGTACCTGTTTATATTTTAACATAAGCTGCAACATATCGCAAAGCAAAGTTCAGTTTGGAACATTATGTAACTTGCTATGAATTCTTCAAATACACACAAGGTTAATGAATAAAGTTAATATTTTCTTGATAAACCCTGTAGCATGGGCATCTTTGCTTGCACATTCTGTTTATTCTCTCAAATTTAGCATGACCGCTTAGACGTAGCACTACGAAACTACGGCGTAGATCCTCTACGAAATCACTGCATACACCGCTACTGTGTGGGTTGTATAATATTACACATCAGCGATAAAAGTGGCACAAGTCCAAATTCATGTCTTTTTAGTTAACACAGAAAGGTTATATCGGCTTAGCACAAAGTTTTTTTAATTTACTTAAAAGCATAACTTAAATAGTGGAACAAAAATAATTTTATTCATTTCCCATTGCTGAAAATATTTGAAACATAATGCAACAAAACTCAATGTGCGAGCGGGAAACCAGTGAATTTAGATTTTGTAGAATAATATTTTTTTATTTGACCGAGAACCGTTTTCGAGAAAATTGAGTACGAAGTTGATTTTTTTTCGATATTTTTTTGCAAATCTTTATCAAATATCATGTATTTAGTCAAATCATCAATACTATCCATAAATTATACAAAATAAAAAACAGCATTTTTATATGAATTTGTGCAACTTTACTTATCTGCGGTACTCATGAAAGCTTTAATCGGAATTTTTTTTTTGTTGGTTTTTTTTTAGGTCAGTATCAAAAGTCATGTTCACATTCGACTCCAAATATGACGCAGATTCACCTATTTTCGGGTTGTACTACGAGTTTTGTTACACCATGTATAAGGTAAGTTGTTTTACAAATTAGGAGAATAAAAATTCATGCAAAAGCGGACGTCACAGCTAGATAGGCAGAGATGCATCACGGATTTGACAATAGTGCCGTCCATTGTCCCAACGTGTGTCTCTTCACCATCTGATTTTATCCTAGACTACCTTCGAAAAGTTCTCACATTAGTTACATTCGCGTTTTCCCGGAGAACTTCTCTTTTTTTACATCGTGCGAATAACATCTCAATGCTGAGCTTTGTATTCTCTAATTGTACCGAAATAGATTGCACCAATACTATACATCAGTCATCCCTGGTGATAAAACCTAGAATTTTCATTTAGACAAAATATATTTAAGCTGCTCTCTTAAAAGATAGTTATTTCGAGTTGTGCTTATATTATTCTGATAGTGTGATATGTACATACATACTGTGTAACGGTACAGCTGCAAGAACCGTTGAACGTTCACCACACGATCTATCGCCAGAAACGGTAGACAAATAGGTGAACTATGAGGTCATATTAGTTTGTGACTTGAGATGGTTGCTTAATAGCCCCTCAGTGATGCTGTAAATACCAAATGCAGTTATATAAAATACCGCTTCGGATGTAAATTCCCTATCGCTTTATTAAATAAACCTATTATAAAACTGGCCCTACGTAAAATTGACGATTGGTTGGTTGATTTTGAAGTTAAAACAGCATCCAAACACTTTCAAAACCTACATGCTTATTTGCCCGATAGATCTTCTTTGAATAGCTTAAACTAGATATCTTGTTAGGAGAATTGCATTTAAAAACAGTCAGATCAACAATAAATATCAAAATAAAAAAGTGTTTTTTTTTAAGATCTCTTCAATAGATAAGTACATCTAAACTTTCATGATTGAATGTTATTTTCCATCTAAAACTAATATTAATTTTCGGTTCATTTCACAAATGATAACTAAGTTTCTTGAGTAACTTCTGCCTTCCTTCAACCCTTCAGAATTCCCTTTGGAGATGGCTGGTTCCTTTCTGAATAGCTCATCAGGTCTATACTTCTCAGAAACGAGGGGATATGGTGCCCTTAAAAGATCTCATATTGGTCGCTACTATATTATTTATCAAGCGTGATTCTTAATTGATTCCATATTGGCTTATCTTATTATTAAATCCGTGTACTTGAAGACGTATTAGCTTGATTTGGATATTTTGATTATTATACTTCAATGATTTTATATGAAACTTAGATTAACAAACTTAGATACATATTTTTAGTAACTTTATTATTTACATTAAAGATTGTTTCATTAATAAGTTTTTTAGTTTTTTTAAATAAAATTAATAACTTCATTTTAGATCTCAGTGCTCTTTTCTAAAACTGTATTGTTTTAGCTTATAATAAATATCTTGGTTGGGCCGACGTGCATAGGCATATTAGTTCTTATTAATCGTTATAAAATATGTCGTGTGTATATAATATACATTTTTTTCTCAAAGGATTAATAGTAAATCAAGTAAAACTCGTCCTTTGCACGAGAAATCGCAGGAAACAACGTGTAATTTGAAGCAACATGTGTTAATAAAAAATATAACCTATGATATTTTGTAGAGATGTGTCCATTGCTCATAGTATTATTTTTTATAAATACAATATTGTATGAATGTATCGTTCATCATTTTTTAAAAGAACGAACATAATTTTAACTTTTATTTTAGGGGCATTAAAATCTGAATAAAAAGCAATCATTGACTCGCAAAATTAATCTTCAAATACCTAAATATCTTTTTAAAAATATGAATCCTATAAAGCGTAAAACAACTTCTTTGATTTTGTTATTCTTACGAAACGATCTTTATATCAATCATTTACAGCCAACGCATTTCACCCTAGGGCGGTCTCAGTAATTACGAGAGGCAAATTAAGCAGCAATGCAAGTGTGGTCTGTGCCTTTAGCCGGATCCCCCAGGAAGACGTGGAGGGTGGGGCAGGGGGTGCTAAGGGGGTTCTAGGGGGTGATAAGGTACCCCAGACCTCCTTGGGGATCCTGCGTCCCGGAGATTCTCGCCCTTCGTGAGATTATAAAGCCCTCTAACCACCGAATTTATTCTACATAGCCAATAGCCATACCACATGAGCCCTGTGTTTTCTATTCTAATTGCTTTGATACTTGTTTAACGCAAAAATTATTACACGAGTATGCATGACCAGAATTTCACAAAACCTGCAAAGAATATTAAAGCATCTGGTATATATGGGAAAAAAATCACTGTCGTTTTATTTTTACATACATATCAAATGTATTAAAAAGATAATTATTTTATTATGGCCTCAATTTATGGAGATTTGGACCATCTTTACAATACAATATACGATAAAATATATTTATACTTATGGCAGTTAATCTAGATCATTTATTACATAAAGGCAAGATAATTAGTCTAACGCTTTAATGCCAGTGAGTGCATTAAAAAACTAATGCAAAAAAGTCTGCCTTTAAAGAGGTACCTAGTTAGGTAAAGTAAACATAAATTCCATAGAAATTATTACATAAAATGTCACTGTAAAACCTCTTTATTTATTTTTTAACCACCCCAACAGGCTAGGAGGCCCAATTACAGAGGAGAGTGACGTCACAAACACCCTGGCTTCAGAAAAATCACTTTTAATTTTTGTTTTCTCACCAGTAATCGAACCCGGAACCTCCGTATCGTGAGTCCAGCGTCTAAGCAATTACTCCTTATTCTTTCTTCTTTTATATTCTTTTGTGTTCAGATATTGTAATTGATTTAAGGAAGATTATTATAACTGACGATAAATCACCTTATTATTTATTGTTGTATTGTTAATAATAATAATTTAAACGAATAATACATTTTCGAAACTCCCCTACCCTTATTTATTACTTCCGAAAATCGTCTTTGTTGCTTTGTTTAAAACATCAAAACAAAGATGTTTACACGTACCTGCAAGCATTAATCACAGGAATAAATAAATCCATCCCGCATGATGCAACTCAAGGGAAGCAACTGTTGTACATAAACACGACACGAGTCTTTGGTTATCTAAATTAGCGTACAAGACGTACAGAAAGTAGAAAATACGAACGTAGACAACATAAGGCTTACTTCAAATTGGTAATGCTCAGAATACCTAAACAATCTCCACTCGCAAAAGTTGCCTAGTAAACTTGAAAATTGTCTTGCTTCATACGCAATTTAGGAACGAAACATGTAGCTCAATCACAGATGATTGTCGACCTTAAAACGTGCTAAGCATTTGACCGATCACAATGAACATACAATTCATATCAAGGGTCGCGTTGCCAAGCACCATAGATGAAATGCATACTTTGACAAATGTTTCGTTTTATTGACTTAAATAAAATAAATGGCATGATAAATTGTGCACAAACAATTAAAACTATATAAAACTAAATTATTTTACTTTACTTACAGTTTTGGCGTATTTTCCATATTTAAAAGCGGTAATTAATAATCCGATCGATAAATTTGAACGCATGTTCCATTGTGATCGCGAAAACGTTAAACATCCATGGTAAGAAATCGTTATCACGTCGCTTATTACCACGTCGATAGTTATCTGTGATTGAGCTAATGCTTAGACATAAATATGCCCAAAAATGAATTTTTTCGTCTTTTTACTTTAGATGTTTTTACATTTCCAGAAAATAATTTAATCAAGGGCTTACCTTTTTACTTAATGTGGTTTTCCTTTATTATTTTGAATTTCGTACTATTAACGTAAGTTTTATAATATCAAACTATATTTATAATGTTTCTACGTTGACTATAATAAAAATAATAATCATCAATAGACAGTTCACTACGTCAAACATTTTTTTGACTTAAGTAACTCTCTGCGTTAACTGATTGAAGCCAAGAATTCGACGTTTGGCGTCAAGTTAGACGCCTGATCTGTGCGATTCCGCCTTACCCTGTAAACTAGGCCTAACATCCCAAAGACACAGCGGAGCCACCACGAACCTGCTACCCTATGCATAATAATATAAATATCTATGCCGGGACATGATAAATATGGCTGGCACGTTTATTGGTGAAAATATTTTGTTTGCCTTCAACATCTTCCTAATTAGATCCCCTCTCTTCTCTCACTAATTCACTTAGTTAACGTAAAATAATTTAGATTAATAAAATCTTGTATGATAAATTTGTTTTCGTAAAAAGGTTCAGAATGCCGTTTGTGGAATTAATGTTGTTTGCTATTATATGCTAATTTAATGTTGTTTTGTGTTAATTTATTACTCGATTTTCTAATTTATTGAATCTAGATAAAAACAAAGTTTCACTTTTTTTTTTTTTTTAGTACATTGCTCGTTTTTTATGACATATTGTTATTTTTAATGCATTCCTCACTGGGGGACCCCGTGCCGAGGAAAGCATTTTACAGGTTAATGTTTTTTTTAAATTTTTTTTTTTTTTTTTTATGTCGTAAGTATTTGTATAAATGTATTATTTAATAGTATAAGATAGCAAGAAAACATGTTGTTGATGAATTTTGATTGTTAGAATGTCGATCTGAACTGATTTACAAATAATAACGTCAATAAATATGTTGTGTAACTATTATAAAATGTTAAATTATCACATATTTAAATAAGATGTTATGTAGGTAACATTAATTCAAGTTTTATTTTTGAATATATCATAAACGTTTACATTTTAAAAAAAAAAATGATGTTAGAATAAAATGCAAGAATATTTGGATGATCCAAAAAATACAAGACAATTATTGTACCTACATAATATTACCTTCACTAAATTGTCTTTTTTTCTATAGTGCATATTTTTAAATCCTTATCAAAGTTTTACTACTTGATGCATCTTATTTGAGTGACTTCAAGGAAAGTTCGATCATTCCACGCGTGAAAATGACACAATGTACAGTGCACAATAGTCATTCGTACCGAATGGGGCTTGCTCAGTGGAGGATATCTCCCGTGAAATTGAGAATCACATTCCAGGGTCCCTCACAATGTGATTGGTAATATTACGCGAGCTTCATTTAACATGGCTTGGGGCACAAAAGAATCCTGAAGGAAAGTCCTGCGAATCATCGCCTGATGTAAATTAAATCGCACGTATGTCTTTACAGTAGTGAAACCAAATTAACAGACAAGCATTTTTTTTTTCAGTTCATTTTTAAGTTACTTGTCTACAAGTTTTTGCACAAATCAAAATGTTGTTATTTTTTCCTTTTTATTTTTAGTTGGTCACTGACGACCCTTTGGCGGTTTACATCAGTACTAAGAGGCGTGGACCTGACTTCGGAAAAACTCTTGGAAACTGACTTACCTTATAGAATCTGTATGCGAATATGGAAAGATGATGATGAGGAATTATGAGAGATCTTAATTTTATTTTTAATGAGTAATTATTATATTGTACACTCGGTTGGTAAATAATAATTTATCATACTCAATTTTAATTCGCAAATAAGACGCTAGGTATTCTCAATATGATTGGCGACTTAACTTTTCCTCATCTATGTACCTGTGTATTGTGTATAAGTGATAAGGATATATTAGGTCCTTACATATGAAATTGGCATTTTGTATGGGAGGAACATAAAGTTGATTTTTTTAAAATATAATATATTTTATTTAATCAAAGTATGTACCCCTTTATTTCGGACGGGAATCAATAAAATCTTTGAAGTCGGTTTGGACTGCCCCATCGGAGTTGAATTTTTTTCCCTTGCAAAAAGTTATCCAAATTTCGAAAAAAGTAGTAATCTGTTGGGGCAAGGTCCGGAGAGTACGGTGGATGTCTTAGACATTCCAATTGAAGCTCTTCTAATTTTGGTAATTTAATTGTGCAGTGTGTGTTTCTAGCGTTATCATGATTTGCTTGACTCAATTCGTGAGGTACCCACCTTTCAAGCTTTTTCACCTTCCCAATTTGCTTCAAGTGGATTAAAACAGTTTTATCACTAACACCGCAGCCTGCAGCTAACTCGGACGTGGTTTGCGATGGATCCGCTTCCACAATAGCCTTCAATTCTTCATTATCAACTTTGGTCTCCGGCCGTCCACGAGGCTTGTTCTGAAGGTTCGAAATTTCCAAACGAAAACGTTGGAACCAAAAACGCACTGTGTTTTCTTTTGCGGCACCGTCGCCATACACATCTTTAATCCTTCGAGCCGTTTCTGCAGCACTGGTGCCACGGTGGAACTCGTACTCGTAAATAACGCGATATTTCAAGTTTTCCATTTTGGTAACTGAGTGACGCAAAGAAAAAAAAACAATTGAGGAAAAAACAAATGTATTATAATTTTCGAAACACAAATACTTGAGTAAATAGCTGTATAAATTTGAATTTGGAATTCCTAACCAAAACGCATTGACGAACATAAAAGAGCGTGTAAACTTGGACACCCTGACAAGTCAGCAATAGCCGAACATATTATTGAGACAGGACACTTTTTCGCCTTTGAACCCAAAAATACTACACAAACCAAAGAACTACAACACACGCCTAATTAAAGAGGCGATCGAAATACACAAACATCCAAACAACATTAACAGAGATGACGGACTTAAACTCAAACACACATGGTTTCCAGTATTACACGCAAACACCAAAATACCTACTGCCGACTGCGTCACGGTACAAATTCCGAATACATAAACACACCAAAATACCTACTGCCGACTGCGACACGGTACAAATTCCAAGTACATAAACTCATCACATTTTACATCACATATACTTCACCCTGAAGATGGCGCCTGCAACGGTGGCCGAAACGTCGGAGAGGAGAAAAAACACAACACGGATAATCCCAAAAAACAACAAATATAGGTTTACTTTATGTCAACCATTTTCATTTTAGTATAATTCTAGGCGAATGGAAGTCCGTCGTATACATAAACGTTGTCATACATAAAGTTTATTTCCTAGTAAAACATGATAACGTAGAATTAACGTACTTACAGGAATTTTTATTGATTTTTGTATAAAATACTTAATTAAAATTTCATGAAATAAATAATTTTATTTACTGTACATGATGTAACAAAACTCGATGTACATGCGAGAAACCAGTGCGACTTTTATTTGGAATCGATTTGACCAATAGTTTTTGTGAAATTAATTATTAAGAAGAAGTTATTTTTTTTGCCGCAAGGACTGCGTTTTTTAGTTTTTTTTTACATGAAAGTATTACAATTAAATAAAAATTTCATTGTCATTTCTCTAGGGTTTGTGGTGATCTTGAGATGATCAAAAATCAGAAAATAATCTAACTAACTAACTAACTAACCATCACGCCATTTCCCCGAAGGGGTAGGCAGAGAGGATAGAACGCCACACCACTCTATCCTGGCATACTCTTGCTTCCTCCACATCATACATCTTCTCATGCACGCACGATAATCTGATCTGTGATAAGGATATTTGTCCAAAATTAGTATTTGCCTAAAAATTCATCTTGCACTATGACGCAGTAAATTTTTGTGTAATTTTTATTTATTTGTATACTTCAATCTAATGGATATTAGACGAAAATATTTACAATGTTATTATGTATTTAGCACCAAAACTTTTTTGCTAGAAGCTCAAATAAGTCTAGTCAAAGAAGAATCCGAGTGCTAGAAATTCCACATTGTAAAATCACGACTTGCTCAGAGACATGCACATTTTATTGCCCCCAGTTTTTTATTAATTATTTTTTAACTGACAATAAAATGGCATTTGTCAAAATTTCAAAATTTATCATCTTTTAAAAAATTAACACAAAGTTGGATACAGTGTAAAGGTAGAATCATTCTTACTATAATGACCATAACAATAACATAATCTATGTCATTTTTTACTTTAATACATTATAATTATTTCCCTTCTTTTTCTTCTTCGTTATATAAGATACCAATATCTTGTATTCTTTTTTTTTAACTATCTTGCTTACATTATCTGTTAATTCTCCTTTTTTTCATGACTTTATTTTTCTCTTTTGCCACGTGCATACTGTTTGACTTTCACAGTATACCCACAAACAGGCTATGCCTTGGTGGGATTTTTTGTTTTTTAAATGTAAATGTGTTTTTATTGTATTTCTTTGTAAACAAAAATTTTTCTTTTGAAAATATATATTTTTTTAAATATATATTTTTTTTAAATAAAAAAAATAAAACCTGACATTTGTTCAATTTCTTGGTTATTAGCTACGACTATAGACGTATGGTCTGGGCACCAGTTGTCTATTCATTCATCTCAGTTGAAAAACAACAGTTCTGGAATATATTCACAAAAGGTACGCTTACCCTCGCCACTTGAATTTGGGAAATGTACTTATTGTAATTCTACATACGTATGTTTGTACAATTGCGAACAAAGCGCACGACGAGCGATGTGTAATATTGACATGTCTACAAAATTAGCTGGAGAGGAGGTCGAAATTCACAATGACTGAAAAATCAAACAGCAGCCTGAAATAACGAGTGTAATGTTAATATTTAAGCCACTATTTAACGAATCGTTATATTATATAAATTCTAACTAACTAACTAACCATCACGCCATTTTCCCGTAGGGTTAAGCAGAGAGGATAGAACGCCATACCACTCTGTCCTGACATACTTCCTTTGCTTCCTCTACATTCATACATCTTCTCATGCACATACGTCGATTATTTCGACTTTTCACATGTCCACCTTCAAGTACTTGTCGTGTCTTTCTCGGCCTTCCGCGGCTTCTACATCCAAGCACACTTGCATTTAAGCTTCTTTTTAGCCGTTCTTTCATCACTCATTCGCTCCACATGACCAAACCATCGTAAAAGCCCTTTCTTAATTTTGCCGATAATGCTAATCTCAGCCTTGCACTCTGCTCTAATTTTGACATTTGTACACCTATCATACATAGTCTTACCACAATTCGCCTGAGAGATCGCATTTCAACAGCATTTAATTTAGTCTACTTTCATCCTTCCTTTTTCCAACACTACGCTTCACTACCATACTTAAGGGTTGATACCAAAACTTCGTTGTGTACAGTGTAGGAGTAAATGAGATTTTTACAAAATAGAACAAATAGATATAATTTTGATACCACCAGATATTGTTTAGAAAGTCGCCCATGGCCTCTAGTAACGCCGCGCTGGGTTTTAGTTTTATTATACACACATACTATTATTTTATTATATTTATATTTATTCCCCCCGCACCACACCTCTTCGCTACCTCAGTTCCCATCCGCTTCCCCCCCCCGCGTTCAGTAGTTGTAACCAACCTACCGCACCGCATCGAAGATCCATCGCTCTCGTCTCGATTAATATCGTAAATACCCTCGCCGTGTCTTGAAGAAGTACTTTTTACCGCCTGCCTGATCAGTGAAAGTGAAGTGTCCGTGTGCGACCAAAAAGAGCTCCAGCCACAAAGGTTAGGACATTTCACTATCTGAC
Organism: Micrasema minimum; assembly: GCA_022494985.1. Lineage (NCBI taxonomy): Eukaryota > Metazoa > Arthropoda > Insecta > Trichoptera > Brachycentridae > Micrasema > Micrasema minimum. Next base: position 20,619 of record JAGVSP010002381.1, on the reverse strand, counting down.
GCAAATTCCTCGATCCTCGGGCCTAAAAACCCATCCGCATTTCCTCCATAATTTTGGTCCCTCTCACCGGATTTAACCTCAAACCTCGATATTACAGTCCAAAACCGCATATTTCTTATATATTTTATTATACCGCAAAATCATTATAATTACCGACATTATACTAACACGAAACGCATGTTAAAATTATATTACCCACAAGAAATATTTCGGTAGTATTTACGATCTATATACTATATATTTACTATATTGGAGTATTTGTCATTTCAGTCAAAAAGTTTGAAACTGTTTCATCTATAATCTAAAATTTTAATATTATTTGTGAAAAAAAATATTAATGTGATAAAATCAATTCATTCAGTTATTTTCACTTTATATACTGCAATATTATATAGTTATCGCTGGTCTCGTATGTGGGTACGTCAGTTATTTGAAAAATATCTGTGCAATATTATTAATAATACCTACTATTTAAATTCGTGCTTTATATTTCTTGAAAGATAAAAGCAATTAACTTCAATAATTGTAAAATAATAAAAACTCGATAAAAATGGATTCGTTGCCAATTTTGAAGCAAAACGAAGACAGTTTTATTTTCTATATTACAAACAATATATGAAATGTCGAAAGATCGTTCCACTGCTGGAAGAGAACGATTTTTGGTGCGTATTTACAATCATCGACAATATAAGAGATGAATTTTCAAATGTAATGTACAAGTATGAACGAAGCAAATTTAGTTCATAAACCCCGAGTATGTACCTTCTTTCAAACCTATGAAGCTTTCGATGAATTATTTTGTCACTGTAAAGTGGTTCAACAAGAAATAATGAAAAGATCAGAAATTAAATCTGAAGCAAATAGCATGCAAATAACAAAACCGAAACTTAAATTACCGTTTTGGAGCTAGTTTCTTTTAACGGTAAACCCATCCTGCTGGCAATTATTCTATCAAAATTTTAAAAGAAATGATTCACGAAAATATAAATTTAAATTAACATGGAACGCGTACAATATTTGGTCTCGAATTGTCTGGGTCAGCTTTGTCTGCCATCGCTGGTGGTTACCAGCTATAGGAGAAAACTATAATATTATATGGAATTTACTTGTGGAAAATATATCAAGATTTTAAGAGTATTGGCCTCGCAATATTTAGAAAATATTTTTAAATTTTAACCTATTACTCACGCTTCGCAAAAACAGTTAGATTATTTTGTTTGAAAGTTATTGTGTTTCAGTTTCCGCCTTAAAATTACTAAACCTCGAAAGATATGACAGATTTTATATTAACTCATATAGCTCTTAATAAAATTAGACAAAGACACACTGTTCAATTTATTCGAACAATAATCCCCGTTCAGAAAAAAATACCGAAATTTGCCTCGTTAGAACAGTTTATAAAGGAACAAAGTTAAAATACTTTCACGTTCACAACTTTATCTCCGAAACCGCAAAATGATAATAATAATTATCGCAAATCGTATTCCCCGCTACCTCAAAAATCGTCTTTCTATAAGTCTAAGCCGCACTCATTTGTCGCAAGTAAATATACACAATTGTGTGTTTTGCAAGGGAGATAAACATCCCTTGTTTATTTGTCAAAATTTTAAAAACTTAACCCCTCGAGAAAGATTTTATTATTTATAAACAAAAACTTATTTTGTAAAAATTGTTTAGGTTTTAATGAAACCAAATTATGCAAATCGGAATGATAGAAGGTTTTCAAATGTGATAAAAAACACATCACACAATGATCCACTTGGATGAACATAAAATTAGAAAATACGCGACAACATATGCACCCTGAAAATTCTGTTCCGTAGAACAAAATCGTAATGAAACCCATAACATTGTTTAATGGTTATTCCGCCCACGAAAAATAGTAAAAATAATACTTTAAATATTAATTCGCACGATATAGTACCTAAACTGCTCGGGTTTTAGGTGTAAATAATGTACAAAAACGAAATTTTAGTTTGTATGCGTGTATTACTGGATACACTGGCTCTGAGTAGTAATTTCGTTACTGAGTGTGACTGTGCAGTAAAACTCGGCCTAGAAGTAAAAAGGGAGCGATCCCCGTGCTCAAGGCATCGCTATGACCGAAGGGTTCTATTATTGGCTATACACACTTTGACAATTGTTTCGCGTTAAATTGATGACCGCTGCATTTATACTGTTTCAGCTGCCGTCGTAAAGCATATTTCTAGTGACATACCGGACTTCGTGATTTAGGACTCGAAAGATATAAAAAAAATATTTCTCTGATATTCCGCTCGCTGACAAAGACTTTAATATTCCCGGTGAAATAGATTGTTTAATAGAGCCGGTTTATTCCCACATTTATTGTTATCTCCGTAAAATAGAAACACCCGATTCAAATATTGTAGCTTTAGAAAACCACATTAGGATACATTCTTATGGGTCAAATTCATTCAAAAAAATAAACCTCTATCGAATATACGTTGTACATTCTTTACTGTGCAAAGGATTAATAAATCAGAAAAATTTGGAAAAACTTAGTTCAAAACTTCTGGTCTCTCGATCTGTTGAACCTCGGAAAATTTTAAGCCCAGATGATAAAAAATGCGAAGATATTTTTTATGAAAGTGTATCGCGTGGATTAGACTGGTCGCTATGAAGTATCGCTACCCCCGAAATAGCTACGACCCTTTTCAATTAGGTGATTCGTTTACCTAAATGCAAAGCGCAGATTTTTATCTCTCGAAAAGAAATTAGACGCTGTACCTGATCTTCGTATTAAATATAATGAACATTGACAGACTATGTCGAAAGTATTTCTTAACAAAGTTACAGAAAATCAAAGTCCTCGTATTGAATATTTTATCCCGCCACAGAGCGTTATAATAACGGCCCCGATAAGAAACCTCGAAGTGATATATAGTGTTAGAACGCAAGCTGTATAAACATCGACGTCTGGAAAAAGTCTAAACGATATATTATAACTGCGGACCTAATTTACAATCGAATATTGTTTATTTGTTAACAAAATTTGCGTATTTATGCCGTCGCGATGTCGGGTGATATTGAAAAAAATGTACTTTCAAGTTAAATTGTCTTCAGAGCACCGCCAATATCAAAGAATACTTTTTCGATTCAATGCTGAGGACCAAATGAAAAATACGAATTCGAACGCCTATCGTTCGGGCTTAAAAAGCTCCCCGTACTTAGCCATTGAAAGTGGTTTCGAAATTATGTTTAGATGAAGCAGAAAATTACCCAGAGGCAGCGAAAATTGCCTCTAAATATTTTTTTATATGGACTGATTTTCTTTACTCGGTCCCTTCTCCGGAAGAAGCTATAAAACTTTACATAGTCAGTTAGTTGAAATGTTTGCTAGTGGAGGCTTTAATTTTGGACTAAGTGGATTTCAAATTCCTCTTTTGTTCTTAGAAAACGTATCCGAGAACGACCGCGTTAAAAACATATTAATTTTTGACGATAACCTCGGAAACTAAAATCGTCGGCTTGTTGTGGGCTCCGGAACGGATACTTTTTCGTATCAAAGTTACCCAGGAGACACAAGAATCGTCCGTTTTGACGAAACGTACTTTGCTCTCGAAAACCGCGTCTTTATATGACCCATTGGGGCTGCTTGCACCCTTAACGGCTGGTATGAAGCTTTTGGTGCAAGAATGTTTTTAAAAGGGAATTAGATTGGGTATGCACAAGTATCTGAGTGATATTGCAAAGCGTTGGTCACAAATCCAATGTGAATTAAATAATTTAATCAAATATAAAAATACCGCGTCATATTGGAATTGTACCTGGATCGTACGTTACTTTTACCTCGGGTTCGCAGATGCTAGTGAAAGTGTTATGATTGGGATTTGTGATCTACGTCCGCGTTGGCTCTTTATCTTCAAGAAGCCTCTAGTGTTTCTTTTAATCTGCGCACAAATCAAGATTAAGCTCCCTCAAAAAGATACGCTGGCACGATTGGAGCTGTGTGCAGCTCATCTGTTAGCAATTACAATAAAAAATTGTGACGATAATTTAGATTCTCGATGTAAAGTTGATAGAATATTCGCGTTTTCCGATTTCGACAATAGCAGTTAGCCATGGATAAAATCTTCGCCTCATAGATGGCAAACATTTATTGCAATAGAACCGCTGCGATTCAAGACATTTTGGATCCAAATGTATTTGTTTCACATAGCTTGGAAATAAAAATCCCAGTGATTTGATTTCACGTCCAGTTACTCCCACTCAATTGATTAACAATCCCTCTTTGGTTTACTGGAACCAAGTTGGATAACACAACCTCAAAGCCAATGGCCTATAACATGTTTTCAAAAGGAAAATATTCCTGATAACATGCCGGAAGCAAAAACTTATGTCTTTATATTTACAATTAAACGACATCGAAAAGCCACCGCACCCCCTTTTTATGATCCTCGCTAAGCGAGTTTCTAAATGGACTATACTACTGAACTCGGTAGTTTATGTTTTGAGATTTACTAAAATCCTAAAAAGTACAGATAATATTACGGTTACAGATTTAAGGACCGCGGAGCTTTTGTGTAAAAAATGTGTTCAGAAAATTAATTTTGCAAACGATATTCACGCACTACAGACTGATAAAAATTGTAAACCCGCTATTAGGAAAATTAAATTCATTTCTTGATCATGGTATATTACGAAGTAGGGGTTCGTTTAGATAACGCACAACTCACATATAACCAAAAACACACCCCATATTGCTACCATCTCGAGATATTTATCGTTAGAAATTACTTTGTTAGATATTTTCATATATTCAATTGCCATTCTGGACCTAATATGTTGCTCTCTCTGTTACGTCAGAAGTACTGGATTTTAAATCGGCCAGGATCTCACTCGGAAAATTGTACATTCTTGTAATAATTTGTTTTAAAAATAAACCAAAAGAAATAACCCCATTTATGGGACAGCTTCCAGAAGCTGAGAGTAAGTGAAGCTAAACCATTTGCTCGTTGCGCAGTGGATATATGGGTCCATTTTACATCACTCTCGCAAAAGGCTAAGAGGTATTAAGAGTCGAAAAGCCTATGTATGTCTTTTCGTTTGTCTGGCTACTAAGGCTATTTCAATCTCGAGGTATGTTCTGATTTAACACAACGGAGGTTTTCATATCATTAACCCCGCTTATGTCATTTCCTTCGGAAAATTTAGAAGATATACCGATGGACCGTGTTTCCCGCTTCGCCCTTATAGATAAACTCGTCCAATCCTATTGGAAAAGATGGCACGTGGAATATCTGAGTTCGTTGCAGAGCCGCGAAAAATGGAACACTAAAACGAATCCTATCAGAATAGGCAGGTTGTAGTTGTTCGGGAAGACAACCTCGCTCCACTTTGCTGGCCTCTTGCGGTGGTAGAGGAAGTTTACCCAGGCAAAGATGAAATCATCCGTGTTGCTAAGGTAAAGACGAAAACTGGTAGTTATGTTAGACCAGTGGTGCGTCTTTGCCCTTTACCGACTCAATAATCCTCGATCATCATTCAACATCAACGTTTAGTCAATAAGACTTTATTATATAGTACCTCGAAAAAAAAAAAAAAAAAAAAAAATTATAATGTACATACATGCTCGTATTTATGATTAAGTTTGCTTCTACCTATTTTGTGTTTATAAGTTGAAATTTATGTTGAAGTATTACATACTTCAAGGCCGGGAGTTATGGTAACGCCGCGCTGGTTTTTAGTTTTATTATACACACATACTATTATTTTATTATATATTATATTTATTCCCCCGCGCACCACACCTCTTCGCTACCTCAGTTCCCATCCCGCTTCCCGCGTCAGTAGTTGTAACCAACCTACCGCACCGCATCGAAGATCCTCGCTCTCGTCTCGATTAATATCGAAATACCCTCGCCGTGTCTTGAAGAAGTACTTTTTACCGCCTGCCTGATCAGTGAAAGTGAAGTGTCGTGTGCGACCAAAAAGAGCTCCAGCCACAAAGGTAGGACATTTCACTATCTGACGCAAATCCTCGATCCTCGGCCTAAAAACCCATCCGCATTTCCTCCAGCCTCAGACTTCAGACTTAATAACTTCAGTACTTCGTTGGTTGCATATTTTGCCGTAAATTGATATGGTACTGCAGCCCGCTTCGCTGCCGGTCAGCAGCGCGCAGCGTCCCGATTCTCAACTGATCAACACATCATTCGAGTGGAGCAAATACCACAAGACACCATTAACTGCCTCCAAGCTAAGCTGTCACCTGTCAGTTCCTATGCGTCTTCAGAACCACATTCTATTCATATTCGTTAACGTTCCCATATAAATATGTGCCTAAAAATAATATGAATTCGTAAGTTAAATTATTAAATGAATTTGGTCAATGGGGTTCATTCCGATTTTTTATTTTTTACTTCAAAAAATTGATTGAAAAATTACAATATCAAGGGAATTTTTTTAAAATTTTTACCATGACATTAATTTTCTAGCGCGGTTTGAAATAGCGCTTTTTCAAATCGCTCGCAAAATCCTCCATTTGGCGCGCATGCGGTGTGACGTCACAGCACTATAGGCGCTCGAATGAATTTCACGCCTTTCACGGTGGACGGGTATGACGTCATTAGCCAATAACGGCGTTAAAAATCATTCGTATTTTCGTGTTTTTAAAACATAAATTTATTAATAAAAACTAAAATTTTGAGTATTGTGTTTTATATCGTTGGAATTGTAAAAATATACTTTAAATATTTATAACGTTTTTAAGGATATTCATGGTATCGGGAAGAACCCTATTCCGTATCACTATTTCAGCAGTGTAAATTCGTCTTCAGTCCCGGTTAGTAGTGGGCTAAGCCAGTGTTTTACGCCCCGGCGGGATTTATGGCGGTGTAATGGGGCCAGGGGCGAGGGACATCACCATTTTGTCGCCCCGAAATGACCCCGGCCGCCCCTCTTTATCACTTCATCCCGCTGCCGGCTGCGGCTGCGGCTCTCTAATCAATTGGGATTTGTATGTTTTGCCATTCGGCCTTTGTGTCTTGCTGCGTTATGGCGCCCTGTTCTGGTGTGACCGTCACTTCATCTTAGTAGTGCTATTATTTCATTTTTTCCCCTATTTCTTTGTATTCCCGAATGATATTTACATAAAATAATTATGTATGATTGTTGAAATTAGAGCAGAATGCAAGGCTGAGATAAGCATTATCGACAAAATTAAGAAAGGTATTTTACGTTGGTTCGGTCATGTAGAGCGAATGGATGATGAAAGAACGGCTAAAAAAATATATGATGCGACTGTGCCTGGATGTAGAAGTCGAGGAAGGCCGAGAAAGACATGGCATGATCAAGTAAAAACAAGTGCTTGAATGTGGGCATGTAAGAAGTCGGAATAATCGACGTGCGTGCTGAGAAGATGTATGAATGTGGAGGAAGCAAGAGAAGTATGCCAGGACAGAGTGGTGTGGCGTTCTATCCTCTCTGCCTACCCCTTCGGGGAAATGGCGTGATGGTTAGTTAGTTAGTTAGTTATTTACATAAACGAAAAAAATGCGTCTTGTATCCAGCAAGAAGAACTGTAATAACACTACTTTGTTGAAGGATTTTAAATAAAAATTCAAGATATTGAATTCAAGACGAAATTTTGTTGTAAAACAATCCACTTCAAGCGTTTTCTGCGCAAAATATCGTCATTTCATCCTATATAAATAAATATAGACCATTCATCGTTTTTTTCCCATTATATGCTTAGGGAAGGTGGCCAATGAGTTTGTGTGTGCCGATTTCCTTATAAATATTTCCTACAAGCTTTTACTAAAGCTTGCATACAAGAATTATCTGTAATGTATATTTAATTTAGGCTGTTTAAAATATTTTCAAAATTATCAATGCATTATCTAAATTTACATTATGTAAATAAAGTATTATATTTTTACAATTTGACATCTCAACAGACACAAGAAATTTGGAAGAGAATATGGATATCTAGGCGTTTACAGGGCTTATGACCTCACTTGCAATCATAAAGGTTTCTGCTAAAATGCTTAGCAATTTTCTCAATGGATGACAGAGAGTGTTCACATGTGAAGCGTCGCGCCATTTTACTGTATATTGGCAGATATTGATATCAAATAGATAGATATATATCATTTATATCCGGGTGGTAGATAGCTGGATCGGGCTACCGCAGGAGCTGGTCATTGTGAATAGTGTAAACGGGTTTAAGAATGGACTAGACAAGTTATATAAAGTTTAAACCTAACTAACTGTCCGATTTAGGCATATCAGCTTTAAGCTGCTCGCCTAATATTAAATAATAGTAATAATAATAATATAATACTAGGTGAAATGGGGAATGCTGTAATACATCAAGTGGCCACTTAACCAGCCAATGACAGGTCATAAGCCCTGTAAACGCCTAGATATCCATATTCCCTTCAAATTTCTCGTCTCTGTTGAGATGTCAAATTGTAATTATTAGCCCGTAATGGGTGAAATCCAGTTTTTGTCTAACACACTCAAAATGTTGTTTATTATATTTTTATTTACTTATCTTTATCACTTTCGCCAGAAAAGAGTTACTTAGACACTTACCACGGGTAAACACACTTCAAATTCGTCGTTTATTTTATTTCTATTTATATATTAAGAGTAATTTTTAAGGCCATTTTGCAGTCAGGCCATTGCGACCTTTTGATTTAACACGGTAAATATTTATTTACTGAAGAACATGGACACTTACAAGCCTTTTTTTCATATATGCCTCAATTAGTCATTTATTTCCCGTATAATGAGTAATTTTTAAAGGCCATACCACTGTCAGGCCATTGCGACCTTTTGATTCCCTAACATTCCCCCACCCAAGCGGTGTCACGCGAGGAGGGATTTTGCCGCGGTTACCGAAACTAATTTTATCGAAAGAAGCAAAATACAGTACATGCAGAATGCGAATTATCGTCTCGTACCTTTACACTGGCACTGGTGGAAATCCAAACCGTATTACAGATCTCGTTTTTCCTCAATTCGATTAAATATGATAGGTGTACAAATGTCGAAATTTGGTTAACCATTATCGCCACAATTAAGAAAGGGCTTTTACGGTATTATCATCGGAGCATTATGATGAAAGAAAGACAAAAGTTTAACAAACTGCAAGTGTTGGGACGTTTTATAATTTTATTATTTCACCTTTTTTGTTTCACATACTACAAATATCAAACAAAATAGGTTTGGTAACATTAAAAGATAATTTTTCACCTCAAATTTTACGGACAGTTGAAGATTATTTCAACTTATTTCATGGTGTATTATTGTTTTTACAAAGCTGATTTAAACCATATATAAGAAGACTAGAGTCATAGTCGTCATAAAACCTATCTCCCAGCTGAAGTGGACATTGGATATGGGCTGGACTGCTGGACATGTGGCACGCCAGAGCAGGGACGAAACGCTCCTTAACTGGAGACCTAGAGCTGTAAGGAGACCTCTAGGAAGACCACCAAGACTGTGGAGAGACGATATAAAAAGTACTGCAGGATCCAGATGGCAGCTCGAAGCCCAGGGCATAAAGCAGTGGACCAACATGAGGGAGGCCTTTGTCCAGCAGTGGATAAACAATGGCTGTAAAGAAGAAGGATAAGAAATTATATTAATTAAAAGTAAATACTAAGAGTTATGATATGAGACAAAACCAAAGCAAAACATTCATACAAAGTCAATGGAAATTATTTCATACATCTCCATCTCCTAAAATATGCTGGCTTCGCTTCAATCAGTTCAATGGGATAAGTTACAAAATCAGGATTCTTAATTACGTCGTGCACCGCAATATTCCCCATATGGCTGTCACTTGCGATCAACTTTCTCATGAAGCTACCGCAGGCTCTAATGACATCAGACCTCAACCACAATAATAATTTATCATACTCAATTTTAATTCGCAAATTAGACGCTAGGTGCTCTCGCCTAACCCTCTTAGACCGGGGGTGGGTAGATTGAATCCGGAGAGGCCCAAGATCGGGTGTCCGAATTATAAACACCATAAACCACTTTTGTAATAAATCTGTTTTTCATTTTTATAGTATGCTCAAACGCACCTCTTGCATCTTTATTTTTATGGAATAAACCACGCATTGTTTTAAACTAAATGATAAAGTATGTACAAAGACAATGTGCGCTTTATTTAATAATTATAGAAAACTACTAAATGAGCGCTACAAAAATTTAATAAATGTATATATTTTTAAATATTCCGTTTTCCGTTATTCACTGAATAATTTTAAATTTTTAAAAATGGTATCCAAATAATTTTCGTTTTTTTCTTTTGTTTTAAACGTGAATACAACCTTCAACAATTTGTTTTTGCTGACGAATATTTTACCGTGTACGTTCCTTTATTTAAAGGTTATTGCGTCAATACGTGGCATTTATATCTGAGCCACGTCATTCTATGCTCTTATTTAAGCGTGAAAATATTTAAATTACACCTAAAGTAATTAATTTTGAGTTACGATCTGGTGCTAACTGACTATCCAGTCGGCCCGCTGCTGATCTCGAGCTGAAATTTCCAATTGAAACGCATCCGAACTGAACGTACATGTGCGACAACATGCCGGAATCTCCACAACAGAGATATTTGCAGTTTACGCAAGGACAGCTTTGCTATTTTGGGTTACAGCGTTTGTGCTCTGCACAGCTTAGATGTTCTATTCCTCCGACACACGGAACAGAGGAATTAGCCCCGGCTGAATGAACCCCATAATAGACCAGTGTTTCGGCAAATTATACCCGCCACACCGCGCTCCGGGGTATTTGCGTTGCTGGCGGGATGAACAGTTTACTCGGCCGGGAGGGGGGGAGGCCACCATTTTGCAGTTTTCGATCATTTAAAGATTTTGTTAATCGAACCATTACAAGATTACCCCGAAAACATTAACGGTGGTTGTCTGAATTCAGAACCGAATCTATTTGATTTCATGGGCCCTGAAGGGTTGAGAAATAATATTATGCTTTAATTTGGATGGAGGTATTTTTGAACCCTAAAACCAAAGCATCGAGTACTTTTTGTAAGACCAAAATCGGTAGCCAAAAGACAATATTTAATATCTCCAATGTGAGCATTTTTATCAGCTAATGTTGCTAGATTGTCAGCATAAGAAAAAATAATTGCATGTTTTGCGATATTACCGAGAATCGATCCCATAACGGCAAATATTTGATGTCAGTGCCGTAGTATTTAAACTCTTTATTATAATAATATTTTAATGCGTTTTAAAATTTAATTTTAGAAAAGTGTATCTCATTCACACGACTACAGATTTTTTTAGGTAACATCATTTTATTTTATTTATTTATATTTTATTATGAATTTTTTATGTAAAAGCAATGAGAAGGTTTTTTTTTAAATGCCCTGATAGCTTATTTCATTTTTTTTAAAGCTTGAAATGAAAGATACTTTTTGCTGCTGATATTTGAAAAACCAAATTTTCATCTAGTCCATTTCTGTAGAGTGGGGAATGAATATTCTATTTGTCCGATCATTTAATAAATCTCCGTTAGTTTTCCTACCATAGTGGTCCCTTTCTCTACCATTCACCTAACAAGACTTCGGTTGTCGAACAATCAATAGAATTAATATAGCTTTGCACCCCGACCTCACATTTATCCCACTCTAAACCACTTGGGTTCAATTATATTCAAAAGCAGTTGTATTCGTAAGACTTTCTTTGTTTTCAATTATTAATACTGGCAGCGAATATTTTTAAACATAAAAGCAACAAAAAATCCATTGAACTTTGCTTAGTTTTTTTAGATATCCAGCTTTGATATATTTTTAATGTTAAAAAAAGCGACATTAAAAGTAGTGATTGTTTGAAAATGACTAGATACTACTTAAACATTTTTTTAAAAATAACAGGCTACAAGCGAGTGATTTTGAATAGTACTATTACATTTCTTTATCCACACCCAATAGTGCATAAGGCACTGCATCGGGACACCAAATGCAGTAATCTTAATCAAATCTCAACAAAATGTGACAAATATGTATACTATGATAAAAAAATAATGACAGTGGGATGGATTTTTAAAAATTAGTGTGCAAATTATTACGAACAACTTTAATTTTTAATATGTTTTTTATGAAAATGCAACCACAAATTAAGCGCTTGCGTTGTGTATTTTCACTATCGCTTCACCGTCTATAGATTTCCCATGCATAGTTTAATAAGGTTTTCGTACACAAGATCAGGATACCATAAAATATGTCTGGTTTGAGGTGAAGGAAGGTAGTCAGACGTCAGGTCCGGGTGGTTTCTTCCGCCTAACGAAGCGGTTTGGGCGGCTCCTGGTAACTCAGTGTCGGTATAGCCAGTGGTGGAAGGACGAGGCTAATTGTCTGGTTATTTTGATGGGATGGCGATGAAAAGCCTGCGGCGCGGCGGCGGCGCCAGCCTCACCGCTCACCGCCCTTCGCTAGATAGAACCGCCACTGGAATATGCGGTGTGTGTTGTGATTATTTTAGAAATCAATATATCGTAACGTAGCTGTTTACTTAAATGTGTCTGTTTATAAAAAAAAATAAACAACATACCTACTTTAGTTTTAAGTAATGATTTATAAATTCCCGTATCTCTAATTTTTTTTTGTTACTTCTTTTCTCTTCTCTTTCATTATTTTTACGTGATTAGATATGTTAATTTAATAATATCTTAAAACCTGTTAAGTAACCTGTTCTGTACCTGTTTTAACCTATTCAAAAAATATCTAGTAAATCTCATTTTTCAAATACTATAATTATATATATATTCGTTTATTTAAAAAAAAAACCATGATGTAATAGAGAGCAAATCCCTGCTTTAAAACTTTTTATCAGTTTAGCGGGAATTCGACCTTATAATATATATACGTACAACCAATTTTTTTTTTTTTTTTTTATAATTACATTTGACGTTTAAAGTGATTTCAGAAAACTGACAAATTTTACATAATATGACATGTATGTATGTATGTATGAATGTTACAGAGCTTCGCATGAATAAGAACATTTTTTCGGGACATATATTTCGTCAAAAACATTACAAAGATTCCACAACCCTTGACCCCTTTTCCGGAAGAAAATATTGGAACTACCCATAAATTATCCATTTTCTTGTATTGTCCGAGATATATGGACTACGTGCAGCTATATGCAGTCTGCACCCTCATATTCAATAAAGCCGTCCTCATATTTCTATTCATACAAATCTATCCTCTTACAAATGCGATATAAACTTTCGTCTTACACAATGTCTAGTACTACATCTCTAGTCCGCGTAGGGGCGCAATTATTTGTTATTGCTGATATAGAATCCTAAAAAATCACTCCCAAAATACGAACAGAAAAAGGCCCAAGAGAAAAAGAGGAAGAAGTAATAGATATTGCAGCCGTTTTTGCTCGTATGAATCAGTGGATTTTTTTACTACTGGTTTCGAGCTTGGGGGGTTTTTTGCTATTTGGGGGCCGTGGGTTTATGGTCGTTGGGAAAGCCGGTAGATAAGAATACAAAAAGTTCAATAGAAAATACGAAAGGTTTTATGTATGGGGACTTTGCCTCGAGGCGCCCACAATTTATTCTAATATTTGTCATATTATTCCGATCACACGCTCTCCGGTAGTGTATTGGAAGAAAGATCGCCAGAAGGATATTTCGGGAGGACTATTTCTCATGATGTATTCAAATTTGAGATGAATGGATAGAAAAATTGTTTTTGCATTTTTATCGTTTGTATGTTTCTGTTTCTGTGTTTTCCATATAATTTTACTACGATTATTTTGACATTTTCGTTACATTTTTCTCATGTCCATTAATTTTTATACAAATATCAATTAACGTATTACAATATTGTACTATTTTATTACATAGTATTTTTTTTCCTTAAAAATAAATACTATTCTCTCTTATTCGCGCCTAATGGTGCATAGGGCACTGCGTCGGTTCACCAAGTGCAGTAAATCTTGTTATTTTGTTACACGAAGGTAATTATACTCACGTTTTAGAAAATTTTAATGTGATTGTGTATGGTATCATAATCAAGATTCACTACACTTGATCCACCAAGGCAGTGTCCTATGCACCATTGGTAACGGATAAGGGGAAATCGTATGATATGAAAGTACGTATCTACCACATTTTGAAGACGCTTATAAAATGCCATTTATGTGTATGATTTATCCAAAAAGTTTCGCATTTGACCTGATCTGCCAACCCCTGTGTACGATTTTCGGATCTAAAATCCTAAAAGCCATCCCCGGTCATGGCACGCACGGGCGGTTTTAGAAACCAAAAACCGAAAATAAAGTGAGGAAGTATAGGCCGTGACGCCATTTTAAAATTGTCCTACTTCCTGTCAACCGTTGGGCTAGGAAAGGAAGCGTAATTTCCTGTGTTCGTAACAGCTGTCGAGAAAGCCTTAAACGTTGACAATTTTATGGACAGAGATATAGAAAACTGCTTTATTATTCCAAAGAGGGCCGGATCAGGTTCTCAATTTCCCAAAACTTTATTCATTTAAATTATACAAAATAAGCATTAGTATTGAAACATCTGTGTCCTTGGCTCATGTCGTTTTAATTTGAAATAATTACTGAATTAGGTAGGTACTTCACTAGATTTTACTGAAATAAATTATCCATTAGATTTTTTTTTCTGATTAAATATATGAAAAATTTTGACCTTTTAACATATCCTCGTTGTTTTAAGAGGACATCGACATTAGAATCTACTCCTGTTTTCTTAAATAATAATCGATACCTTTAACAATTTGTAGTTATTTAATTATTATTCAAATATACTTTTTTGTTATCTGAAAATGCTCTTCGGGTGTCAATAATAATACCACAAACAAATAAAAAAAATACATACTAAAATTTATAATTTTATGTTCATATCAAATAAAATATTGTGATTGTGATTACTACCTACTCTAAAAAGTTTTATTCTGTTCTCTGGCATTTTCAGATCTTTTTTCTATATACATACAAACCTACATAATATGTATGTATTCTGCACATCATTATCTACTCCCTTGGTTCGGCTGTCTCCGAAACTGTACACATATATTTTCACTTGTCCGATTTGCATAGCTAGAAAAGTTTACAATCGTATTTGCCTCATCAGCTGGGGGAGGAATAATTCTTCTCTCCTTTCTGCGCCCCGGGCAGCCTGCTATACATAAATATCCTGTCCGGTCATCCCTTAAAAACAACCCCGTTCCGTCGGAGGATTTCTCCAAATAATACATTGCCAGAGGACATGCACCGGAGTTATTTTGTAAAGAATTTGCTAGAATTGAATGCCGACTGATACAATATGTCTAAATTAATCGCATTTTATGTTTTTGTTCTGTATGAATCATTAACTTTTATTTTATTAAGTCTTAATTTTACAGTTATTCGCTTAACCATAAGATTTTTATTTCACGGCAAATTATCATTCATAAGGTCCCAGGTTCAATCCCAGAGTCAACAATGAAATGTGATTTATGTATCGAGGAAACATAGGAAGTGTGCCAGGACAAAGTGGTGTGGCGTTCTATTCAGAATAATAGCGGTGGTGAGACTTCGATAACTCTGGAGCGAGGCGGGACTGCGGGCACCTCTCAGAAATTGTAAAAATTGTTGAAATAAAACCTTTCAACTTGGTTCAATAAAAGAATGTATTTTTAAAGTGCAAAATGTTACAACTGATAAAATGCAAGATGGTTGGCTGGCTGGGCCGTCGCCTCTGTAGAGCAGACAGGGCCTGTTCTCTGCTCCACGGCTAGTATGAAAGAAAAAAGACGCCGGGTTACCTACTGCATCTCGTTATATTAGAACGAGTAGGTAACCCGCAACAACTTATGGAACAATAAATAAAAACCAAAATATGCCAGTACTCACTCCCAATGAGTAAGTACTGGCTTGAATCATAAACAAGCGGTGATGGTTACTACTTCTACTACTTTCCCTTATCCGCACCCAATGGTGCATAGGGCACTGCATTGGTACACCAAGTACAGCAATTCTTGATCATTTTATTACATGAAGGTAAGATGATCAGTCATACGCTCCAGTACCAGTCCAAAGTATCACACATGAAATATTACATTTTTTCCCCTTCGGGAATCGAATCCGCGACCTCGTGCACGGTAGCCAAATGCGCCACCATTATGTTACGAGTCGGACTTTTATTATAGTTATTACTAGGGGATTTTTATTTTTATAAAGGGAATATGTTTTAAGACTAATTCGTTTATGATTCTAGATTTGACGTTGTACGTTATTGTGTTCTCCAATGTCCTTTGTCTCGCAGTCCAGTGTAGAGATAAGCCAGAAGAGTGTCATCAGGTGGGCGTTATCGTGTGGCGTCCCGGCGCCTTCAAGGGGCGTCGGCGTCCGTTTCCGGCGCCCCCATAACGTGACGTCATCACACTATTACAACACTATCTTGGAAAGCAATGAAATATATAGTGGCGAAATTATTTGTTTACGTTTAGCAAATAAGAAAATTATCAAAATTATTTATTCCTACATTATGAAGTTGGTAAAAAAGTTAAATAACGGTTTTTTTTTCAAATTTTTACCGACTTTTTTTTTACCCCTTTATTTCATTTTTACTTTGAGTTACGTTATGCAAAATCAGAGCAGTCAATTTGCGAAATTCTGCGTATGTTTACAGATTTTACAGCTTCATTCTGTGAATGATATTGTATTTTTTTCTAAATTGAACGATTTGATTTACCACACCGATTTTGATATAAATTGTCCGGCATTCACTTTTACTTCTGCCTTTACTTGATTAAAAATTCCTATAAAACTCACTATGTAATATAAAAATAACCCATCAGAAGAAACAAGAATGCTTGTATCTAAGCATTATCTTACCCTTGTATTGAGTTGGGGGTTGACGCCAGATTCTGAATATATCCGATCCACCCTTTCCCAGACCGGAAGTCCTATCACATTGACATATTTTACAGATTTGGCACAATACATTGGTCCTTCACGGAACTGGTTCTATTCATGGTCCTGGAATGAAACTTCGACTGTTGAGGTTCTACTGGGAGACGTGAGATCCTTAAACTAAAAGCACTCGCACAAGAAATACTCTTACTAAAATTTTGAAATCAATATTCTTGATTTGTAAGATACTATTTGAAACATATTTTTATTGCAGCATTGCATTAGGCACTTAATTCGATATTTTATCATTGATGATTGTTGACATTGAAAATTATGCATTTTTCTCTCATACTATTGAAATAAATAAATTTGAAATAAACAAACGAAATATAAGATAAAATCTATAGTAGAATTGCTTATGAGCCTGAAAGAAATCACATCTAAAAATCCTTATTATTTTTACTTAAAACTGTATGGATAACCTTTACAAAATCTATGATAAACAGCGTCTTATTTTGCGTGAGTTCTGAATGTGTAAAGTGAAATAAACACTATTTTAATTCTTGTACCGTTGAAAAAGAGACACGTGTTGCCTCGAAACCAGTTTATAATTTTAAAAAAATGAGTGCTTCTAACATAAATTTCACATGAAATAAATATATTCACGTATATTGGTAAAATTCGTATTGTTTGTAGTTCTTTTTACCGTCTTATTTTTTTACAGGCCAGGAGACCAAATACCATCAAAAATATGTTAAATTACTCGCTATAGGTTTCGTTTTGATCTCACTGCGAATGGATCCTAGAAGCTCCAAGTCGTGAGTCGAGCGCCTTAACCATGACACTACGGAGGCCATCAAATTATTAATGTCATACAACTTTGGTTTTCTCTAAATTTCTCATTAAAACGCAACATTTATCACAAGAACCGTTGATTGTGATTAAATAATGATTAAATTTCAGCAATTTAAGATAATGAACCCTAATGTATGCACACACGCATCCTCGTCAGGCCACGGAAGGACCCTCGTCAGCTTCTCTGCGTGACGTCACCATGTCCGATCTTCACAGCCTACCACCACCCTCACTCCCTTCTATTATTAAAGGATACAGGGGTCCTTTTGGTCACCCTTAATTATATCTAGATTTGCACTTCAACGTAGCGAGGTGCGTGATCCGCATTATCCGGATAAATTAAAAATGCATTGCCTGTTCTCAAACAACAACAAAAAAAGATGTATTGAATGATAAATATTTTTAAAAAAACAATCTCATTTAAAAAAAGGTCATCATCAACTTTTACACAAATTAAAACAGCTAATCGTAACACAAGTAACTCCCTATTTCGAAACGTCAATAAAAACTACACATTTATGTACATAGGAACAGAAGCATTATTGACAATATACTTTCTTTTTTAAACCACCTACTTTCTTTTTCTACCGAGGTTATAGCGTTTTGTCTTAATACGGCTTAATCTTTTTTTTGCCTTTTATTTTAATAAATAAGTAATGTCCAGGCAAAATGAAGTGAAATCAATTGACAAAAATAACTTTAAACGCGATTTACTAAAAAGTCACTTTTTGAGATTACAGATTAAAGGCCCTATGTACTTTTAGGAGCGAATAAGAGTTGAGAAAAGAGAAGAAGGTATTTGACATAATTTATAAAAGTAATAATAAGCATATTGCAGTCAGTTGTATTACGTTTTCCATATACATTTTAAAACCTCTCGATTCGAAGATTGCGGTCGAATTTTCGGTCACATAAGGAACATTATTTAGAACTTTATCTCGAATGTCCGAAACGTTTTGTTGCATAGCTGGACCACATGGTGGTCATCGATTCAGCTCCCAGCGGGGATAAGGTTGTCTCTTTTTATTTAGGATTTATTTGTGCAGCATCGCGACACCCATATATTCTCGTAGAGGGGCGATAAGCTAAGGCACCCGGGGAAATAACAATATTCGCTCTGGTTTTTTGTTTTCTTGGAGGCCGCCCAATAATCGATATTTTATTTATCTGCAGAAGTATATTAAACAATGCTTTTGAATAAATTCCTACGGTGAATTATTATCAGGAAACGTTCATTAAATCAATAGCTGTTCATCAAAGATTACCTGTAAAATGCGATGCGAGTGTGTTTGGATGTAGAAGTCGAGGAGGCCTGGAAAGACATGGCATGATCAAGTACAACAAATACTTGAAAGTGTTGATGTGAAAAGTCGGAACTATCGTCGTGCGTGCATGGGAAGATTTATGAATGTGGAGGAAGCAAGGAAAGTGTGCCAGGACAGAGCCCTCTCAGAGCTCTCTGCCTGCCCCTTTCTGCCTGCCTGGAGAAGTGGCGTGATAGTTAGTTAGTTAGTTACCTGTAAAATTAAATCTAACATCTGTATTTTGTATACTTTATTTTGACCACGAAAACATTTTCCTCTAAACACAATACATAATTATTATCTTTATATCACATATTCTTGACATTATTGCTATTGAATACAGTGATACTTTTCATATAAATTTTCGTAAACTCACATCCCTTGCATTTCTTTCCATTTTATTTTTATTTTTATTGCACTTAGAGTATAAATGCCAGTGGGCCACTTAAAATCGCCTATATATTATCCTGGGGTAATGTTATTTGTCGACATTATATATTTAGAGACACTTTAATTCTTCCTCCTCACCCCCTATCGGAATATCGCCATATAAATCTATTCTCTTTTTTCGCTCTCCTTAAAAAAGAAAAATGATGCATTTGATACATTTCCACCGCTTTTCCCGCGTATAATGTCTTATTGCTTGTTTATTGCCATTTTGAAAGATAATGACGCTTATTCGAAAGACATTTCACTGTAAATAATAGTCAATTGGGAGTATTTCTATGTATAATTTATTCAATGACTATTTTTATACTTATATATTACTTTTTTATATGCCATTTTCAACACGTAAAAAAAATGGTAAGTAGCTACATTGTTTTATCAAAGTTTACTTTGGTATTTTTAAGCCCCATCAGAGAAAACATTTTTGTGCTCAAATCTTTTTATAATGTTGTATTGTTAATAAATAGATATGTAGATTACTATAACTTGTATTTTCCCTTTTGCATAAGGCACTACTTAAGTATACTAGTGCAGTGTTTCTTGATCGTTTGTTACATGTTAGTCAGGTGATTAATCTTGCACTTCCATGGTAATTGCCTACTTATTGATTTTTTAGAAGAAATTTTATATTATCTTTACTCTTTTACTATCACGGCTTTTCCCTAAAAGGGTAGACTGATGGGAAAGAACGCCACGCCACTCTGTCTCTTTATTTTTGCATTGGAAATCAACAGCCATGAATTAATATAATATGAAGTATACACTTTATAATATGAGCTGATCATGAGACCAATTACAATTTTCACAATGAATGTATTATTTAAGGTAGCCAGAAACAACAGAAAAATAAAGAAACCGAAGAAATGAAGAAATCAAAACACTACTAAACTAAAAAAAAGTGTTCGTATGGTGTATTAGTGTAGTTTGTCTGTGTTAGAGTAAAGAGAGTGCAAGGATGAGAATTATAGTCGTGAAATATCCCTTAACCGATCACAAATCTTATATAAAATCCAATACGCAAAACGCAATCAAGAAATCAGCCCAGATCCTTCCCACGACCACGTCCCTCATCCTAAGTCTGTGAAGATGTGCTCAGTTAAAAATAAAAATAAAGAATAATATTATAA
>JAGVSP010002380.1:0-43671 GCA_022494985.1 Micrasema minimum | reverse complement strand
TTTTTAATTTTTAACAAAATTAAAAATAATTTTTAATTTTAACCCGTTTTTTAAAATTTCAAATTACGTTTTTTTTAAACAAATTTGAAAGGGTGCCAAAACCCCAAAATTAAAAAATAGTCCCGCCCCAAATAAAGCAAAAAAATTTCTTTTCCCGCCCATTTATTTTTTATACAAAATTTTGCTTTTAAAAGACGGCTTAAAAACAAAAATTTTTTTTTTTTTTAACAAAATCGGGTTTTGGTTCATCAAATTTTTTTTTCTTCCAACCCCCAAAAAAAAAAAAAAATTGGGGGGACTATTTTTTTTTAAAAAGGCTTTTGGGGTTGTTAAATGGATTTTGGGAAAACCGAACAGGGGAGTGGTTGGCCCCCAGCTTTTTCAAAATTTTTAAAATTGAACGAGGGTTCGTTAAAAATCCGGCTTTGGGAAACGGGGTTAAAGGGTCTTTTTTTTTCCCCCTTTTTAAAAGTTTTTAATTTAATTTTTTTAATCCGAGTATTTTTTTTAAAAAAAAAAAAGAATGGAAACCATAGCAATTTCGGAATACTTTGGGGGCTAAAAAATAATTTTTAAAAACTTTTTTTGTTTTTTTTGGGAAACTTTAAACAAAAATTTAAAAACCTTTTTGTATAAAAAGGGGGGTCACCATTTAAAATTTAATTTTGTTTAAAATTTAAAAATTTTCTTTTTCCAGAAAAAAATTACCTTTTTTTTTTTTTATGCAGGCCCCGGACGTTGGGGTTACTAGTTTTTTCCCCTTTGTATTTTGTAGGGGGTTTTCCCCCCCAAAAAAACCTCTGTTTTAATCTTTTGAACAACTCAAAAAATTTTACATAAAGCACTTAAAAGTTTTTTTTTAAAAAAATTTTTTAAAAAAATTTTTTAAAATTATTTTTTAAATTTTTTAAAAACAAAATTTTCTAATAAAAAAGTTAATTAATTTTAAAATACCCGGGGAAAAAAAAAAACAACGGTCAAACCCCCTTAATTTTCTAAATTTTTTTTTTTTTAAAAAAAAATACCAAAAAATTCAAAATTTTTTGGGGAAATCAAAAAAATTTTAAAATTCTTTTTAAAAATTTTTATTTTTAAAGGGTTTTTTTTTTAAATTTTCCTTTTTAATTATTTTTTTTTAGTTTTTTGTAATTTAATTTTTTTTTTTTTAGCTGTGGGTTTATTTAAAGGAAACTGTTGGAAATAATTAAACAATACCGTAATTTAATTCATACAATTGTATTCTCATTGGCAATTAATGTATACGAATAAAAAAATATATATCACAGGTACGCAAATGTTTTGATTTTATTTTGTAATGATTAGAAAATACTTATTTTCAGATAATGTTTCCAAGAACAGGCGGAAAATGTTCGTGAGATCGGAAACAAAATGAATGCCTGATACCAACAGCTTATTTTTAGCTTAAAGTGAACAGAAAATAATGAGATAAAACTTATTTACTGATTATATTGTATGGAATCTTCTTAAAACGATTGACGTATTGGATTTTTGTAGGATATTGAAATCTTGATCAAAATCGATCGTAGCTTTTGTTTACATAAATATGGAAGAAGGTTTAACTAAGAAGTGCGTTGCGTCAGATGTTGCTATCGCGAAGGATGAACTGGGGAATATTAATGATATGTTAAGACTTGGTATTGAACAAGAATGTAAGTAAATTTATTAATTTAATTATTAAATCTAAGCCTAATCCGATTATAAAAGGAATAATCAAGATTAAATGGCACAGATTGACCTTGGCATTCTCCGAAAGTCTGCACATCACTAAGGGAATGTCTAGCCTCTAGCCCAAGGCGTCACTCGACCTTTACAGATCTATTTGGACGGGTGTAAATTGGTTCTTACCCTCTCGTCCTAGGTCTTAAGAGAGCCTGGCTTCATGAGCGTGGCCGCTATCATACCCGTTGTACATAATATATCCTCCTCAAAATGTTATTAATGAATCATGCTATTAATGTATTTATTTATTTACGGACAGCCAACAGACATACACTTATTTTAAATATATACAATATTTTTTATTTTATATCCTACAGATATGAGGAAGATTTTTTTTAAATTCAGGAATATGGTAATTCAAGCGTTTAGGGGGCTTAAGCATGTTCACTAGGGATGGAAATATGGATAAGGAGGGTTAGTGCCGGTAACAGAGTCAATGGTGCCTTAAAGTCGGTCGTATCTAATAAGTGCTTATCAAAAGAGGCTAAATGGGCAGTTCATAATGAAGTTCTGGTACCAACCCTTATGTATGGTAGTGAAGCGTGGTGTTGAATGCAGTTGAAATGCGATCTCTCAGGCGAATGTGTGGTAAAACTATGTATGATAGGTGTACAAATGTCGAAATGAGAGCAGAGTGGAAGGCTGAGATAAGCATTATCGACAAAATTAAGAAAGATCTTTTCCGATGGTTCTACTTCGGCTTATGACCTGTCATTGGCTGGATTACATCTCTGTAGGGATATAAAATGAAAATGAACCTACTCCCGTCTTGGGATAAAATCCAGATTTGTGTACAAGTATTTGAACGCGCCCAAAATGTTTTATACAATATTACTTACTAACAATAACGTCCAATTAAAGGCTACCTCTTAACTATCTAACAACATAATCACAATTAAATGCTAGTTATTGCTGCAAAGTTAATGAATTGATGGGGAGCGAGTTCTCTTACATCATCTGATCTGATCAGTGGCCCTCCAAAAATGTGTCTTCTGATGCAGATCACGCAATCTTACAGTATGTATTTAAATCTACTGATTCGATGCAGATCACGCAATCTTACAGTATGTATTTAAATCTACTGATTCGATGCAGATCACGCAATCTTACAGTACCTATGTATTTAAATCTACTGATTCGATGCAGATCACGCAATCTTACAGTATGTATTTAAATCTACTGATTCGATGCAGATCACGCAATCTTACAGTATGTATTTAAATCTACTGATTCGATGCAGATCACGCAATCTTACAGTACCTATGTATTTAAATCTACTGATTCGATGCAGATCACGCAATCTTACAGTATGTATTTAAATCTACTGATTCGATGCAGATCACGCAATCTTACAGTATGTATTTAAATCTACTGATTCGATGCAGATCACGCAATCTTACAGTATGTATTTAAATCTACTGATTCGATGCAGATCACGCAATCTTACATTATGTATTTAAATCTACCGATACGTTTGATACTAAAATAAATCTATTTTTGTTTCAGATTTGACGAAAGACAAGCCTACACAAGATGATTCTGATTGTATTGAAAATGCTATGCTTGAAAATTCTGCATTGATTTGTACGCTGTGCCAATTTTCATGTACTAATATAACAAATTTGAAAATTCATTTGTATTCTCATACTGGAGAAGATCCATTTTTTCGCATTGACTCTGCTTTAAAATCAAAACAAAATACTTTATCATTGGAAATACCTCGTCCCACGGGAAAATCATTTCTATGCACCATGTGCCATTACAAATGTTCCAAAAAAGGAAGATTGAGAACGCACTATATTGCCCATACTGGCGTTAAACCATTTTCTTGCACGGAATGTCCATTCAAGTGCTTTAGAAAGAAAACATTGAAATCGCACCGCTTAGCTCATACAATTGAAAAGCCATTGTGTTGTTCAGAATGCGAATTTAAATGCCAGAGCAAAAATGATATGAAATCGCACATTTTAAACCATCCTGACAAACCAAACTGTGTGTAACAAAAACATTTTATTAAACTTTTACACAAACAAATTTATTGTTGGTTAAGAATTTTTAATTCAAGTGTTTGAACTTTGTTAAATTATGATTTATTTTCAAAGTATCATGTATTATTTTGGATTCTATGTTTATGTGTTTATTTTGTCTGTAAAAATAAAATAAAATGAACGTTTTATGACTTTAACGTTAAATGATTTAATCTAATGCTAACTAACTAACCATCACGCCATTTCTCCGAAGGGTAGGCAGAGAGGATAGAACGCCACACCACTCTGTCCTGGCATACTTCTCTTGCTTCCTCCACATTCATACATCTTATCATGCACGCACGTCGATTATTCCGACTTCTTACATGCCACTTTCAAGCACTTGTTTTACTTGATCATGCCATATCTTTCTCGGCCTTCCTCGACTTCTACATCCAGGCACAGTCGCATCATATATTTTTTAGCCGTTCTTTCATCATCCATTCGCTCTACATGACCGAACCAACGTAAGAGACCTTTCTTAATTTTGTCGATAATGCTAATGTCTGATGTCTAATGCCATATATTATTTTTCAGTGTTAAGTTTAATTATTTGTAGAAGAAATCATCTTATTTTTTTGTACCGTTTTAGTGCTTTTTCTTCCACGTGGATTTGAAATTTTCTATTATTTGTCCCAGATATTAGAAATGGGTCCCCTCCTTTCAATACCAACATTAATCTAGCCAGCGAATAGTTGTATTTTTGTTGCAATTATAGATTCTGGGATTTTTTCGAATATTTTTACGAAGAACAAGTAACAAAATATCGCATGGTTGACAAAAAAATCATGTTTTTCCTTTTTTTTAAACTCCTGATATCAATTCTTTATTTTTAGTGCTTTCACACCAACATCATGTTTGTATAGATTACGCAAAGAACATCATAAATATGTTCTGCAATTTTCATTTTATTTTATGAAAGTGGAGGTTTTAGGGTAGGCATACCACAAAAAAGTTTCACTTGTAAGACGTAGTCTAAACAATATTAAACATTTCAGCGTGTAATTCTTAGGATGAGAACAAAAAACTCGTCATTCATTTTAATTATATTTAAGTATTTTCCATGATTTCTAGTTTTTATGGGATATTCATTCTGAGAAATGCTATTTTACGCTGAACAAAAGTGTTGATTTGTCACTCGTCATTCTGGGAACAAATTGCCCCAGTAATTTCTTGTTTTCTAGATCTTATTCCACCATCCTTCTATCAAACATTCATATTGTCTCTGGCACATTGCGGGTAGATATGAATATTGTTACAATTATTCATGAAATCAAAAAACCGCACGCAATTTTGATTACTATCAAATTACCACGTTCGCCGCGTTATTATCCGTTTTCTGATCAAATTTAAAGTGTTTAATTCTCCGCAAATCATCCGCGTTACTGGGAACTGTAATTCGCGGTGTTATTGTGTGTTGTGGACATTAATGGTGGACTAGATTCTGTGCTGCAAGAAAGTTTCATCCCTTCTCTTATCCGCCTCCAAGAAACCAACTAGTAATTCTATTTTTATTTAATTTGTGATTTAATAACGGATTAAATAATAATTAACGGCCTATTTGATCCCGTGACAAAATGGCAGTTTAATCAATTCGTGTGCGAAGTTTTTGGCGGTTTTGTCGCGATGTGCTCCGGTGGTTGTGTCGATTTTTATACAGTTTTTCGTAAATAATTGTTAAAATTATAAGTTTAAAACATACTGGAGACTCCTGTTCAAGGTGTAACCTCAACAAAAGTGAGGAAGACTACCTCTCAGCCAAATTGGCAAAGAAATGTCGCCAAGAAATTGCGGTAAGTGCTTCAATATTACAGTAGGTAAATATAAATAAGTAAACTGAAGTTTTTAAGATTCGCCCTGAAACCAATAATAATTTTATAATATATCCGTGATCCGTAGCTATATCCTTCGATCTTTCTCTGAGGCGTGTTGTGCTAAAATAGTTTGGAGAGTAGCCGAAATTCATATTATAGAAGTCAGCTTGAAATATAACTCGGTCATTTGGTCTCCTTATTACAGGGTTCACGTAAAGAACATTGAAAGGGTCCAACATAAATTTTTGCGCTTCATTAATTTTAAATTAAATATTTCCATTGTAAACAAACTATAACTTTTTAATTAACTTTTGAATATACAAACATTAGAAAATAGAGAAGAATATTAAATGATTTGCTCTTTCTGTTCAAAGTATTGTTCAAAGTATGTATGATTGTTGCCAACTAACAAATTTAATTAGTATACGAGTGCCTGGTCGAGTTACCCGTAGTAATGCACTATTTTACTGTAGCCAATCATCGACCAATTACAGTGCAAACTCGCCTATACGACGAATGCACGCACTGGCTTACAATACTAACAATATTGATGTTTTCAACACAAATCTAGTAATAATTTAAAAGTGTCTATGTAAAAGCCTTATGGGCGTTAAAACAATAAAATAAATAAATAAATTATCTCGCTATGCATTTCTATAATCCGCGGATTGATTGTGAGTCCCTGCATTTGATCAAATGTTGAACTTATGTCCCTGATCTTCGCCAGCGCCATGTTTAATAAAATTGTGTCAAGGACTAATTTACCGTTGGCGATGCCCGTTGGTAGAGCTATTGCAATCCTTAACAGAATCTCTAACGATATATATGTTTTTCGTGTCACAGAGACTCGGTTCGGAAGGGATGTAATAGTTTTTCCAAGGATCATAGGGATAAGGCATTAGCATAATATGGCATATACCTACCCAAAAAAAAATTCTTATAAAATTTTAAAATATTGCTTGAAAGAGTGTAAAGAAATTTACAATCGACATTCTTTGCCAACCATTAGTGTATTTATTACGTATTAAATAAATAAATAATTCATTTAAATATTTTGCTGCATTTTAAGTGAAATATTTTTAAGTATTTAAAAAAAATACCGGGGTTTTTACAATAAAAAAACGTAAGTAGGTATATGAATAGTAAAATTTATTTTTTACAAACAATAATAAATATGAAAAAAAAACTATTATTGACATACCAAGTAGGTACCTACAATATATATTTTTTTTAATGAATTTTTTTTATCCAATATGAATTTTTAAATGCGTTTTTAAATAGCTTGATCTCTGAAACGATTGGCTGCATTTGTCACAAGCGAACGGAGTTTCACCAGTATGAACTCTTTGGTGATTCCTCAAGTGATGTGCTCGGGTAAAAGACTTTTCACAAGCATTACATGAGAAAGGTTTCATACCGGAATGGATTCTCTCATGTGATCTTAGATTGTTAACATGCGAAAATGATTTCTGGCAAAGCGCGCAAGCAAACGGTTTATTCCCAGTGTGTGTTCTTTCGTGATCTATCAGATGATCAGCTCTGGTGAAAGACTTGCCGCAAACATCGCAACAAAACGTATCCAAACCGGTGTGAAGTCTCTCGTGCAGCTTCAAGCTAACAAGAAGCGAAAAAGACTCTTTACAGACAGAGCAGACGAATGGTTTCTCTCCGGAATGCAGCCTTTCGTGGGCTTTTAAATGGTACAAAAAAGAAAACGATTTGAGACACAGCGAGCAGGAAAATGGTCTCTCTCGAGAGTGCGTATCTTCGTGTAGTTTTAATTTATGCAGCGTTGGAAATGTTTTTTTACAAACATCGCATGTTTTTTCTGCAGTGTGGATTGCTGTATGTTTCTTCAGCTCTGCTGATAATACAAATGATTCGCCGCATATTTGACAGGCGTACGGCTTGTGTCCTTTGTGAAGTTTTCTGTGCGTTTTCAAGGAGCAGATTCTGGTGAATGTCTTGTCACATACTTCACAAGAAAATGGTTTTACACCTGTGTGTATTTCGGCATGGCGCCGCAAGTGAGACGGGAGAATGAAAGATTTGTTGCAAGTTAAGCATAAGTAAGGCCGTTCTTTATCTGGCTTTATAGTCTCTTCCGTTTTAACTAAAAGAAAACCAAAATTAAACATTTTAAATATCTAGGTTCTCGAATAAAATTACCGACTGTTTATGGTATAGAGACATCTGAGGCAAAAACCTGATGCCTTGTAAATTAAATAGGTAAGACTTTCGGGTGACATTCGTATACATTCTGTGCGATTGTTTAAAATGTAAATATACATTGTAAGAACAGGGCACCTGCCATTTTATAAAGCATTTATTTATGCCCAGGACATTTACAATTTAAGCAGGTTACAACACCAAAAAAAAAAAGAACCGAAAATCTTCAAAAAGAAAAAATGTATGTTTGTATTGTTGTCACTATAAATTATCAATCGAAGACAGTTCAATGCGCTTTAATAATCACCATAAATGAGATCGTAAGAATAGTCACATGTCTTAATTTGGTTTTTTAACTAACTAACAATCACGCCATTTCCCCGTAGGGGTAGGCAGAGAGGATAGAACGCCATACCACACTGTCCTGACAGACTTCCTTTGCTTCCTCTACATTCATACATCTTCTCATGCACATACGCCGATTATTCCCACTTTTCATATGACCACTTTTAAGTACTTGACGTACCTACTTGATCGTGCCAGGTTGTCTTTTTCGGCCTTCCTTGGCTTCTACATCCAGGCACACTTGCATTCAAACTTCTTTTAGCCGTTCTTTCATCACTCATTCGCTCCACATGACCAAACCATCGTAAAAGCCCTTTCTTAATTTAGTCGATAATGCTTATCTCAGCCTTGCACTCTGCTCTAATTCCGACAATTGCCCACATATCATACATAGTCTTACCACACATAAATCGCATTTCAACAGCATTCAGTCTACTTTCATCCTTATTTTTCCAACACCACGCTTCACTACCATACATAAGGGTTGGTACCAGAACTCCGCTGTGTACTGCCAATGGGTTTTTTATATTTTCAAAAAAGATCGTTGATAACTACCTATCATTTTGGACTTCTTTACATCTTTATCTAACGTTCCATCACTCGATTGCTCGTGGCTCGTCCCTGGTTCATATTTAACACCATCAGCATCCAGTTTTTGCCTTATTTCGGTACATTTTTTGTCTCCTTTTGTATGGATATATAAAATATCTTCCACATCAGGCTCAGTTTTGACAACGGGAACTTCAATATTAACTGTCTTTTTAACAGCGGATTTCGATAAATCTAATCCAGAAATATTAGAAATATTTTCATTTAAACTTGATTCAGATTCGATTGAACTCACTTCCCCAGTATGAAAAATATCTCCTTCTATATCGCCAGTCCCCAGTTCAGCCTTGACACTAGCAAACTCCATGTATTTCAAGCAATCTAATCGCACTTTATATTTGTCTTTATTTTCCCTTCGTAAATACATAAAAAACGATGAAAAATTTAACAGAACTCCGCGCTGTCAGCTGTCAAGTATCACATAGATTTTTTTTCATCGGCCAGAGAAACTTCACACATGTAACTCATAGACAATATAATCAAAACGCTGATTACTAGTTCTTACCTATTCAGTAAAATTCGTTATTTAACGGGGCAGTGCAGTGTAGTTATTATGTTATTTTTTAAATATTTTTATTATGTTTTAAGACGTCCAGTCTCTTGCTTCTGAACAGTCCAAAGAATTATAATATGAAGACCTGTGATAAGTGATAGTGGCAAATAAGAACTTATCGAAAGAAGCAATCTTTTGTCTGATATTCCGACACCAAATTTAATCTTAAAAAATATCATGCTTAATAAATAGATAATTTTTTATGGAAACCAGTGTTTTAATGTAGGTACATAATCGCTGATGACGCCGTCATTTTTGACGAATCAGTCGGGGGCCTTCAAATTATTGTTGATATTGGCACTCCACGTGCATGGGTTTAAAAATCAACATTGGTAAAACCTATGCCATGCTCGTGTCAAGATGCCCAGATCCCCCTGGCTTTGTCGGGACAAGTCATCGAAAGGGTCGAGAGCTTCAAATACCTGGGAGCGTACATGACAGAAAACGGCAGAGTTCAGAAAGAACTGGGAGTGCGGCTTGGAGTAGCGGGCGCCGCATTCAACAGTATGAAAGCTGTCTAGAGATCGGATATTTACTCGGTTAAAACAAAATCCGCCTTTATAACTCCTGCATCACACCTGTTCTCCTCTATGGCTGCGAATCGTGGCACCTAACCAGGGCCCAACATACCAGACTAGTTATATACCAATAGTTGTCTTAGAAGAATTTTAGGTGTGCGGTGGTTTGACCTTGTAAGAAACACAGAGGTGAGGCAACGGACACAGCAACCCTTGGTATCTACTGACATCCGGCGAAGGCGTTTCGGCTGGCTAGGCCATATACTACGCACGCCTCCCGAGAGCCGCCACCATGCTTGCCTATCTAACAAGGCATCAGGCTCTCGGCGTCCTGGTCGTCCACTGTTGACAATTCGTCGGCAGTTTGCGTCAGAGCTTCGGGACGTGGACTTGACTTAGGAGGATGCACGGGAGCTTTCGGCCGATCGCTTGGCCTGGAGGCAGTTTGTGGATTCCATATGCTCCACATAGGGAGCGTATATGGTATAATGAAATGAATGACATAAATTCACGCAGGGTACTAAAATGGGTGCCCTTACCCCGTGACCTAATATCGAACGCATATCACGTGAATATCACGCAACTGGGATGCTGGATTCAAATTAACTTATTATATAAATTATTTAAGGGATGCTGGAGTTAACTAATGCTAATGCCCACTTTATATGAGACAGTTTCTTGTTCAGAAAACTACACAGTTTCTTGTTCAGAAAACTGTGCAATCTGTCAAACTTCTGTCAAAAGACACGCTAAATATGTGTATTTTTGAAACGCGATTGTAAGTTATTATCGTATGTTTGCTCTCAGGAAATTGTATATATTAGCTAATTATGTATACATGTTATTGTTTTTTTACGTATTTAAAAGCATACAATAAACCAATGTCTATTTAAACGTTTACATAAAAACATTGACTGTCATGTCAGCTTAAATCTGACACTAGCACACAGTTTTTCATGCAGTTTTACCTTTATACGGGACCGTTTTCAGACTGCACAGAAAACTGTGTAGTAAACTGCGCCATATAAAGATAGCTTAAGACGCAGTTTTTACCACACCGTCAGGCGAGGGTTAACAGAATACAATAATATAACTAACTAACTAACTAACTAATTAACCATCACGCCATTTCCCCGTAGGGGTAGGCAGAGAGGATAGAACGCCATACCAATCTGTCCTGACAGACTTCCTTTGCTTCCTCTACATTCATACATCGTCTCATGCACATACGCCGATTATTCCGACTTTTCACATGACAACTTTCAACTACGTACTTGGTCAAGCCACGTCTTTTCTCGGCACACTTGCATTTAAAAACTTATTTTTGCCGTTCTTTCATCACTCATTCGCTCCACACGACCAAACCATCGTAAAAGCCCTTTCTTAATTTTGTCGATAATGCTTATCTCAGCCTTGCACTCTGCTCTAATTTCGACATTTGTAGGACACCCATCATACATAGTCTTACCACACATTCGCCTGAGAGATCGCATTTCAACAGCATTCAGTCTTCTTTCATCCTTCTCACGCTTCACTACCATACATAAGGGTTGGTACCAGAACTCCGTTGTGTACTGCCAATTTTGCTTCATTCGATGAGTTCTTATTTGCCACTATCGATTTCAAGTCACCATTAACTCTGTTTCCGGCACTAACCCTTCTCTCAATGTCCTTATCCACATTTACAACAATATAATATTGCTATTATTTATACTCGGTCAAAACAAAATGCCGACTCCTTAATTCCTGTATTGTGCCGGTGCTCCTTTATGGATGCGAATCCTGGCACCTCACAAAAGCTCAGAATGCTCGCTTGTTGAGCTTTGAGAATAAGTGTCTGAGAAGGATTCTAGGCATTAGGTGGTTTGACTTCATAACCAACGCTGAAGTTAGGGAACGGACGCAGCAACCTCCAATGACTGGAGTCGTGAAGATGCGGCGTTGGACCTGGCTTGGGCATGTACTCCGGATGAGAGCCTGAACCCGATCTGCCTCTTCTTTAGACCGTCGGTGACCATCCTGCGAATGTATTCGGCGGAGCTGATGGCTGGTGACAGGGTCTCCTGGAGGGATCTAGTGATGACCACATGCTCCACATAGAAGCGAACGTGGCGAAAGAAGAAAGAAGAAGAAGAATTAAATTAATTATATTTGTATATAACAACTGTTTTTTTTACTTGTTTAGGTGCGATTATTTGTATACCTCGTACACTAATATATTATTTTCTTATTTGTTGATAATATTTAACAAATATTGCATCATTTTCTATTATAACATTCAATTGATGTGGTTTTAAAATAATTTACAATTGAGACATTGGAACAATTCGGCCCGAATTTCGATACAAATATTGTTGTATCTGTCAAACCAAAATTAATGTTTTTTCAATCTTTTGATGTCACAATAATTATGGTAGGATAACATTTGTTTAACCGAATATAGCCTCATTAGATGGTGAACATGATGGAGTAATGAGAAGTCCATAGTGAGGAATCCCAGTGGTACCCAAAAGATTCCAGTAGCACAATGAAAGCCCCACCCTTTCCCTAGACTGTTTTAAACACTATTGAATATTTTTTTAGCCCAGCCAACTCAACCGATTTTTTCAACAAGCTAAACCGCGATTTTAAGATTGTCAGTGTGATAAAAATACGGATGAATTTACGTTACAACCACTGTCTCGGCGTATGTATTATAATTGTCATTGTTTCCATCACCCAAACCGACCAGAGTCGGCCCAAATTAACAGTAGTAGGGTAAGGGTTAGTTTCTACCCCGATCATTATTTTATTAGTAATTTACTACCACCCGTCCGGCATACTGCCTCGCCAAGTCCCCCACCCCAGACATCTACTGGACTGTACTTCACAGGATTATTTCTGCCCATCGAACTGTGAATGAGATATTTTTGTAAGCTTGCCCCACTCACAACACTCTGCTCTGGTTGGAAGATAATGCTAACTAACTAATTAACCAACACGCCGTTTCTCTGTAGGGGTATGCAGAGAGGATAGAACGCCATACCACTCTGTCCTGACACACTTCCCTCGCTTCCTCTACATACTTCTTCAATCTTCACATGCACGATTATTCCGACTTTTCACATGTCGTACTTGATCGTGTCATGTCTTTCTCGGCCTTCCTCGGCTTCTACATCCAGGCGCGCTTGCATTATAACTTATTTTAGCCGTCCTTTCATCACTCATTCGCTCCACATGACCAAACCATCGTAAAAGCCCTTAATTTTGTGGATAATGCTTATCTCAGCTTTGCACTCTGCTCTAATTTTGACATTTGTACACCTATCATACATAGTCTTACCACACATAGATCGCATTTCAACAGCATTCAGTCTACTGTCATCCTTGTTTTTCCAACACCACGCTTCACTACCATACATAAGGGTTGGTACCAGAACTCCGTTGTGTACTGCCAATTTAGCTTCTTATTTGCCACTATGGATTTCAAGGCACCATTAACTCTGTTTCCTTCTCTTAATGTCCCTATCCACATTTCCGTCTCTTGTAAACACACTTCCCAAATACACAAATTCTGTACTTACAGCCTTTGGCAATAAGCCCGCCAACCCAGTGTTTCCCAACCTGTGGTCCGCGAATATATGTATGGGGGTCCGCAGTCACATCTCTGGACCATTTGACAACTTTTTTTTAAAAAAATTTGTTATGGAACAGCCAACAAACATACACTTATATTAATTTCTAAAAATAACGTCCACTTATAGGCTATCTCTTAACTATCATAATTTTCCAGTGCCCGAAAAAAATAAAAATTGGATATCAAACCCTTTTCACACAGATATTACTTATATTACTGGCTTGACCACGGCACAAGAATACCAACTTATTGAAATTTCTTGTGATTCTGCATTAAAATGTTATTTTAAAGAATCCACATTATCAAGTTTTTGGGTTTTTGTAAAGAAAGATTATAAGGATTTTAGCAGAAAGAAGCATTAAAACATTTACTGCTTTTTTCAAGCACGTACCTATGTGAAAAGGCATTCTCTGCTCTTGTTTACACTAAAAACAAATACAGAAATAGATTGCAAGTAGAATCCGATCTGAGACTACAACTGAGTAGTAACATCAACCCAAACATTACTAATTTAGTTTCAAAAAAGCAACACCAACCTTCACATTAATAGAGTCTGGTCAGGATCAGGATTTTTATATTAGCGAATAAATTTTAAGATAAGACCCTATTAACCGTGTTGGTGTTGCTGTTGTGCGTTAATTATTAACGTATTTTTTATTATTTTTAAATTTTGTATTTGTAGTAGGTACTATTATAAAGTAAATGGTCCCAAAATTTATTGCTGTTTTTTTTTACTAAGGGGGTCCTTGAAAATTGTGCTTGATTTCCTAGAATTGAAATTTTCAATTAACTCCTGTTTTGTATTATACAAAATAATGATAATTCAGTAATAATAATTCAATTCAATTCATAAAAGTATGTTATTTTTTATCAATGTTTTCTTATGACGTTATCACGTAAAATTATCGTCCGTAAACCGACTTTACAGACAACATTTTTTTTAATCATTAGTTAGTATCTCTGTCTGTCATAATAACTCATTTTCTTTTTTTTAAGCTGAAAACGCATAAAAAAATCATAAAGTCTTCTGTTTGCTGCAAAATACACGATGTTCGACCAAAATTCTAAAATCAGCAGATAAAAAATATTTTTTAAATAATTACTTACACTTCTTTTAAGTATCAAATAAAAAATTTCCCGGTGTAAAAAGGTTTGATTGAAGATTAGCGAAAATGCCAGTGTTATATTTTTATTATTTACTGAGATGTTAATTATTTAGTGAGATTGAAGGGGTTTGGAGATAGAGGAGTCCCCTTTTACCAGTGGAAGGTTAGTGGAAACGCCGGTGATGTTGTATTCGTTTATTCAGTTAACCAGTTGTTGCTCGATCACAGATCACTAGCGACTCGGTAATAAGCGACGTGATAACGATTTCTTACCCATGGATGTTTAACGTTTTCGCGATCACAATGGAACACGCGTTAAAAGTTATCGATCGGGATTATTAAACGAGCGCATACTAGTCGCGAGCCATTTCCCGAGATATATCTTATTTGCACATATATTCATTCAATCTTTATTATAATTTAGCCGGTTTTCGGCAAGCCAAATATTGAGAAAAGCAGTCGACATAATAAAAAATCCGACAAGCGCGATGATTTGACGTTTGACGTACGGCCGCGATTTCGCGTAGATCGGCTCCGCTCGGCTCAGATCGTCAATGCTCGGCTCGGCGATCGCGGTATTGAACGGTATGTCATTGTGATCGCTCAAATCGTTAGCGTTAGCACGTGATTAGCACGTTTTTAACTACGTCGATAGTTATCTGTGGTTGAGCTACAGGATTAGTACGCGGCAGTTCAGTAGAGATGGAGCGAAGTCGGCGGCTGGAACAACGCTGGTAGCGGAGCAACGAGGAGAGCAGACGATGCTGGTACCAGGAGTGTGAATCCAGGGCGTGGTCGATGACGGCGTCGTCTACGCCAGGCAAGACACTGCGTCTTAGCTGCTGGCGTGGACTGGCGATTCTCCGACTGAAGAGAGTAACTGCGTAGATGGTATAAGATGGTTGTGTTGCACTGCACTGCTGTTCTGAACCTCGGTACGGGTATTTATATGTTTTCCGTTAGCCCCCACTCTACCGGATAGCCTCTGGTAACCTTTGTGCATGAACTCGGGCCCTGACTTGCTCACGGCGTTACTCCAGTCATCGGCTCGTTACGTGGAACTCAATTGTTTCGGTCAGCATACAATGTCTTCTCCCATTGTAATGAGCTGATCCACCCGGAATTGAATTTTTGCCTGCTTACCCATGTACGCGTGACTTTAAAAATTTTGAAGTGCTGGGTCGAAAATCCCAAAAACGCCCCCACAAGATTTTGCAAAAAAGTTACATCTAAATAGAGGGTCATTTCAAAATCTTAAACAATGACGTCACTCCTTGTATTTAAGTGTAGTGTTTCCGGTTTCCGTTTTACCACCCCCGTTTCCGCGTTCCATGGCGATTTTAATATTATATTCTACATACAAGCTTCAATTGCAAAAAAGATCGACGCCATTCAGTCTCCTTAGAAACGTGCTAACAGTACGTGACAGTTGAGCGACGGTATATTTTAGCGTGCTCACAAGTTTGCATAGATACAGTTCAATACCGCGATCGCCCTGAGCCGAGCATTGACGATCTGAGCCGACGACGCAGATACATAGTGCTATATAGCGCGGCCGTTGACGTCAAACGTCAAATCATCGCGCAATAACTTCGGAAAATTTTTAAATATGTCGACTGCTTTTCTCAATATTTAAGTTGCCGAAAAAATTAATTTAGATAACATTGAATGAAGATTTGTGCGAATAAGATATATAGCTCGGGAAATGGCTCGCGACTAGTATGCGCTCGTTTAATAATCCCGATCGATAACTTTGTACGCGTGTTCCATTGTGATCGTGAAAACGTTAAACATCCATGGGTAAGAAATCGTTATCACGTCGCTTATTACCGAGTCGGTACTGATTTGTGATCGAGCAACAGGGTGATGAAAATACGGACGAATTCATGTGACTGTCTCGGCTTATGTATTATAATTGTCATTGTTTCTATCATCCAAACCAACCAGAGTCGGCCCAAATTAACGGTAGTTAAACGGTAGTTACCCCAATCGTTATTTATTAGGAATTACTGGAGACCGGCATACCGCCTCGCCAGGCCCCCCATCCCAGACTTCCGCCCGAGCGTCCGCGGTCAGGAAGGGTCTCTATAAAGGGGACATGGAAGAGAAAGGATCAATTCATCAAGGATCAAAAAACAAAAAAAGTTTATTATGTACACTTTCCACATACTGAACTAACTAACTAACTAACCATCACGCCATTTTTCCGTAGGGGTAGGCAGAGAGGATAGAACGCCGTCCTGACATACTTCCTTTGCTTCCTCTACATTCATACATCTTCTCATGCACATACGCCGATTATTCCGACTTTTCACATGTCCACTTTCAAGTACTTGCCGTACTTGGTCATGCCATGTCTTTTTCGGCCTTCCTCGGCTTCTACATCTACATACTGCCTGAAGTAATACACCTTTAGGCTGCGTTTTTGTTAAAGGGTATTTTTTAACAATTTGGTTTCGAAAATTACTATACGAAAACATTGTTATAATCATCCATATTGGTTTTAATATTAATATTGGTATTTCTAAATGAATTTAACATATTTTCATCGGTTTCGTAATACGTGATATTTTCTTAATGTGATTTTTCAATATTTCTCTTTTATAGTTTAGAAAATTACCAAAATTGCACTTACGATGTTATGTCCCCCTTTTGATACAAACTGCATGTCTACAGACATCGAAAAGAAATAAAAGCCAAAGACGTTTGAATTTTTTTTAACACTTAGACAAGTTTTCGATAAGATTCGAAAATGAAGATTTGTCTATCTTTCATAGTATGCCTTGCGGCAATCCACGTGAGTATTTTTTAAATGTTTTATTTATTTAATTATTTATATAATTTTTTGTTTAATTATTTATTTAATTATTTTTATTTCATTTCAACTAACACAGACATACGGAAAAAATATAATACTAACAAATGAGATAAATTTTAACCACAAATTTTTATTCAATTTAAACAAATTGTTTACAAAAAAAGCTGGTAGTGATATTTTTTTTTTATACACCGTGTGACAAAAACTCGATGTTCAGTGAATCTATATTATCATATTTGGAGTCGATTTTCGTTTTTTTTTATTTTTTTATTGGACTTATAGTTTTCGAGAAAATTGAGTAAGTTGATTTTTAATGGAAATTTATACAAATTGTTATCAAATATATTTTTTTTAGTCAAATTAATACTATCCACAATGAAAACATAAGCAAACACCGATTTTAATAAGAATTTTTTGCAAATTTACCTTACGATCCGTTTTTCGTTGAAATGTCAAATATTCAGCGGCCATATTGGATGGATTCCAATGAGAATAGACCAGTTAACACAGCAACATACCATAAATGATGAAATGACTTATTTTTAACATTTAGACAACGATAAAGTGTAATCAAAAGGTAGTCTAGACTCCAGATTAGTTTTTTGTTTATTGACGTATATTCATTACGATTTTACAGATCAGATTTTCCTTGGCTGAGACTGGTCATCTTGCCTTTAAACAAACGATGAAGATTCACTGTACTTGGTGTACCAATGTAGTGCCCTATGCACCATTGGGTGCGGAGAGGGGAGAGTAGTAGTAGTAGTCATGAGATACCGCTGAAACGCAAGACTGATCATTGATCATCTTGCCTTCTTGTAATTTTTTTTAAAGATTAACTGTAAATGGTCCAAAAGAAACATGGGGCCCCAATCAAAGCCCTGAAGTACACCAGAGATTATACGATATATATATTTTTTTTAAATATTAAAAATTAAAGGCAAGATAGTGGTTATAATACCGTATGGCTGTGTGTAGCTGACGCCGACGTTTCGGAGTACATTACAGTAAATATTCTGGGCTCATGTTTAGATTAGGTGAAGATTAATGTTCTCGAAAAATACGCCATAATAACCAAGTGGGCATTAACTGTATTCTGAAGGCTGTGAATGTCTGCGAAATTTGAATATCTTGAAGTCGCTTTAATTGATTTTTTTAGGTTATCAACGCCGCTCCTTGCGGAGGTGGTGGCAGCAGTGCTAGCGCTGCAGCAAGCGCCTCTGCCAGCAGCAAGGGAGGATGTGGAGGAGGCAGCAAGGCAAGCGCTTCAGCAAGCGCAGCAGCCAACAGCAAGGGATGTGGAGGAGGCAGCAACGCTAGTGCTTCAGCTAGCGCCGCGGCTAACAGCAAGGGATCAGGCAGCAGTTCTAGTGCTGCAGCTAGCTCTTCAGCCAACAGCAAGGGAGGATGTGGCGGAGGCAGCAACGCTAGCGCTTCAGCAAGTGCAGCAGCCAACAGCAAGGGATGCGGAGGAGGCAGCAACGCTAGCGCTTCAGCAAGTGCAGCAGCCAACAGCAAGGGCTCTGGCAGCAATGCCAGTGCTTCAGCTAATGCAGCAGCCAACAGCAAGGGATGTGGAGGCAGCAACGCCAGCGCTTCAGCAAGTGCAGCAGCCAACAGCAAGGGATGTGGAGGAGGCAGTAACGCTAGCGCTTCAGCAAGCGCAGCAGCTAACAGCAAGGGATCTGGCAGCAATGCCAGCGCTTCAGCAAATGCAGCAGCCAACAGCAAGGGATGTGGAAAAGGCAGCAACGCTAGCGCTTCAGCAAGCGCAGCAGCCAACAGCAAGGGATGTGGAGGCAGCAACGCTAGCGCTTCAGCAAGCGCAGCAGCTAACAGCAAGGGATCTGGCAGCAATGCCAGCGCTTCAGCAAATGCAGCAGCCAACAGCAAGGGATCTGGCAGCAATGCCAGTGCTTCAGCAAGTGCAGCAGCCAACAGCAAGGGATGTGGAGGAGGCAGCAACGCTAGCGCTTCAGCAAATGCAGCAGCCAACAGCAAGGGATGCGGAGGAGGCAGCAACGCTAGCGCTTCAGCAAGTGCAGCAGCCAACAGCAAGGGCTCTGGCAGCAATGCCAGTGCTTCAGCAAATGCAGCAGCCAACAGCAAGGGATGTGGAGGCAGCAACGCCAGCGCTTCAGCAAGCGCAGCAGCTAACAGCAAGGGATCTGGCAGCAATGCCAGCGCTTCAGCAAATGCAGCAGCCAACAGCAAGGGATCTGGCAGCAATGCCAGTGCTTCAGCAAGTGCAGCAGCCAACAGCAAGGGATGTGGAAAAGGCAGCAACGCTAACGCTTCAGCAAGCGCAGCAGCCAACAGCAAGGGATGTGGAGGCAGCAATGCCAGCGCTTCAGCAAATGCAGCAGCCAACAGCAAGGGATCTGGCAGCAATGCCAGTGCTTCAGCAAGTGCAGCAGCCAACAGCAAGGGATGTGTGGAGGAGGCAGCAACGCTAGCGCTTCAGCAAACGCAGCAGCTAACAGCAAGGGATCTGGCAGCAATGCCAGCGCTTCAGCAAATGCAGCAGCCAACAGCAAGGGATCTGGCAGCAATGCCAGTGCTTCAGCAAGTGCAGCAGCCAACAGCAAGGGATGTGGAGGCAGCAATGCCAGCGCTTCAGCAAATGCAGCAGCCAACAGCAAGGGCTCTGGCAGCAATGCCAGTGCTTCAGCAAGTGCAGCAGCCAACAGCAAGGGATATGGAGGAGGCAGCAACGCTAGCGCTTCAGCAAATGCAGCAGCCAACAGCAAGGGATGTGGAGGAGGCAGCGACGCTAGCGCTTCAGCTAACGCAGCAGCCAACAGTGACGGATGCGGAGACAGCGACGCTAGCGCTTCAGCAAGTGCAGCAGCTAAAAGCAAGGGATATGGAGGAGGCAGCAACGCTAGCGCTTCAGCAAATGCTGCAGCCAACGGTGGCGGATATGGATCAGGCAGTGACGCTAGCGCTTCAGCTAACGCAGCTGCCAACAGTGACGGATGCGGAGACAGCGACGCTAGCGCTTCAGCAAGTGCAGCAGCTAAAAGCAAGGGATATGGAGGAGGCAGCAACGCTAGCGCTTCAGCAAATGCTGCAGCCAACGGTGGCGGATATGGATCAGGCAGTGATGCT
This sequence comes from Micrasema minimum, assembly GCA_022494985.1. Taxonomy (NCBI): domain Eukaryota; kingdom Metazoa; phylum Arthropoda; class Insecta; order Trichoptera; family Brachycentridae; genus Micrasema; species Micrasema minimum. The sequence continues at coordinate 23,245 of JAGVSP010002380.1, read as the reverse complement.
AGCGCTTCAGCTAACGCAGCTGCCAACAGCGACGGATGCGGAGACAGCAATGCTAGCGCTTCAGCAAATGCTGCAGCTAACAGTGGCGGATGCGGATCTGGCAGCGATGCTAGCGCTTCAGCTAACGCAGCTGCCAACAGCGACGGATGCGGAGACAGCAATGCTAGCGCTTCAGCAAATGCTGCAGCTAACAGCAAGGGATCTGGCAGCAATGCCAGCGCATCAGCCAGTGCTAAGAGTTCATCAAAGGGCTCTAGCTCAAGTGCTTCTAGCAGTGCTTCTAGCAGCTCAAACTCTGGTTGCGCACCATGCGATGAACCATGCGATGAACCATGCGAAACACCATGCGAAGAACCATGCGAAACACCATGCGAAGAACCATGCGAACCACCATGCGAAGAACCATGCGAATAAGCCAATCTTCTGTAGGTATTTTATTTGGTAAGTAGACTCAATTATTACTCAAATTACAATTTTCTAACTTATCATGCTAACTGTTTTCTATTGGGTCGAAAAGATTATTGACTTTGAACTCTATCCTAAATGGAATATAAATATCAGCAAAAGGTCTCTTTGGATGCATTAATCAATTCTTGGTCAGATCGATTACCGAACGAAAAAACCTTTTCGAACTAATTTCTAACTTGATATACTTTCTATAATATCAATCCTCACCTGAGTGTATTCTTTTGAATAATTTTTCTTTAGTAACTAACTAACTAACCGTCACGCCATTTCCCCATAGGGGTAGGCAGAGAGGATAAAACGCCATTCCACTCTGTCCTGACATACTTCCTTTGCTGTCTCTACGTTCATTCATCTTCTCATGCACATACGCCGATTATTCCGACTTTTCACATGTCCACTTTCAAGAACTTGTCGTACATGTGTTTCTCGGCCTTCCTTGGCATCCACATCCAGGCGCGCTTGCATTTAAACTTCTTTTAGCCGTTCTTTCATCCCTCATTCGCTCCACATGACCAAACCATCGTAAAAGCCCTTAGTTTTGTGGATAATGCCTATCTCAGCCTTGCACTCTGCTCTAATTTGGACATTTGTACACCTATCATACATAGTCTTACCACACATAGATCGCATTTCAACAGCATTCAGTCTACTTTCATCCTTGTTTTTTCAACACCACGCTTCACTACCATACATAAGGGCTGGTACCAGAACTCCGTTTTGTACTGCCAATTTCGCTTCTTTAGTTTCATGGGAAAATCATCTTTCGAATAAATTTTGGATAAAGATGATTTTTTTATTTTATGATTTTTTTGAAAACAATCCTTTGCGCTTGTTTAAACAAAATTTGATTTTTACGATAGTTAAGCTTTCTTGTGTCAGGATTGTTGGTTGTATGCTTAACTCTATAAGTTTGATTTCTCTTCAACAGATTCTTTGAAGATAATGAACCAAAACTGGATCGGAATGGATTTGAAGGCATACTCTCAATTTCCTAAACAGACAAAGAGGAAATTGAAAAATCGTATCGACGGTTGGAAGAAAAAGGTACTATGCGACATAATATGTGCAACGGAAAACGATACCAAGAGACTTAAAGATTATTACGTCTCTTGGTATCATTTTTCATTGCACATATCGCTGGTATTTTTTTCCTTTCTACCGTCGATATAAATAATATATATTTTTATTTTATTTTATGTATTATTATATATATATATTATTACTACAACGTGTATTATATATTATATTATGTATGTATATGTATTTTGTTATGTTTTTGTATTTTTTATTTTTTTACAACGATTATTGGTACAAAAATCAATGAATAAAATTTTTTTTTCTATGAAAACATAAAGACAATTCATCTGATTTTTTATCAAATCAAAATTTTGGCATTAATTATTTTAAATATATCATATTTTTTTATTTATATGTATGTCTATGTATTATATTATATATTTATATATTTTTATATATATGTATTTAATTTTTTTAAGTTTGCTTTTTTAAAATATATATTTTTTTCAAAATTAAATATTTCTTTATTCGTAAAAATATTTTATAGAGATGAGCAGACTGCGAGCGACTCAAATAATCCCTTTTCTTCCATATCCCTCCATTGAGACCCTGACAACGGATGCACGGGTGGATGTCTGGGATGGGGGGTCTGGCAAGGCAGTATGCCAATCTCCGTATTAGTTTAGTACTAATAAATAATGATCGGGGTAGAAACTAACGTTACCCTACCACTGTTAATTTGGGCCGACTCTGGTTGGTTTGGGTGATGGAACAATGACAATTATAATGGATACCTACATAAGCCGAGACAGTGGTAGGGGCAATGAAAGCATTTGTTCGCGTACATAACGTAAATTCATCCTTTTTTATCACACTGACAATCTTAAAATCGCGGTTTAGCTTGTTGAAATAATCGGTTGAGTTGGCTGGACTGAAAAAGACTCAATAGTCTTTAAAGCAGTCTAGGGAAAGGGTGGGGGCTATTGTGGTGCTAATTGTGTTAGGGTAAGTTCCCTAGTTAACCACATGATTTTATTTTTATTTTTATGATAATTTTTTTTCTTTCACTAAGATAATTTAACAGCAAATTAGCATTTAAATGTACATCGTCAATTACTTTCAATGGATTATATTCAAATATGCTGTTAAGGAAATGCATTCTGCCGTCCTTACTTATGGCGCGGAAACAATGACTCTGACCAAGCAATCCTCCCATAAGTTGCAAGTTGCACAGAGGAGCATGGAGAGGATTATGCTTGGAATAACATTAAGAGACCGAAAAAGGAACGATTGGATCCGACGCCAGACAAAGGTCTGCGACGTGGTGGAGCGAATTGCTTGGTTGAAGTGGAAATGGTCCGGTCACATAGCCAGAATGACGGACGACAGGTGGACGAGGTGTGGAGACCGAGAAACCAGAGGCCTCGAGGATGAGATGGGTGGACGACATCAGGAAGTCTGCTGGAAGACAGTGGAGGGAGGAGTGGAGTTACTAAGATCTGCGTCGGGAATGGTTGCACTTACCGTGACCTAGTTTTGACCGCGTGTCACGTGCATATCACGCGTCTGCGATATTATGTATGCACATTCCAAAATTTCGATCCACAAAATTCGGTAAAAAATCCCTAATGAACATTTCTCGATCCCAATATAATAATCTACCCCATGAAATAAAAATAACTAACTAAAAGTAACTAACTAACCATCACGCCATTTCCCCAAAGGGGTAGGCAGAGAGGATAGAACGACACAACACTTTGTCCTGGCATACTTCTCTTGCTTCCTCCACATTCATACATCTTCTCATGCACGCACGTCGATTATTCCGACTTCTTACATGCCCACTTGTTTTACTTGATCATGCCAGGTTGTCTTTCTCGGCCTTCCTCGACTTCTACATCCAGGCACAGTTGCATCATATATTTTTTTGGCCGTTCTTTCATCACCCATTCGCTCCACATGACCGAACCAACGTAAAAGACCTTTCTTAATTTTGTCGATAATGCTTATCTCAGCCTCGCATTCTGCTCTAACTTCGACACTAGTGCACCTATCATATACAGGGTTAATTTGTAGTCAGTTAACGAAAAAAATCCCTGAATTCAGTATCGTTAATAGAACCCATTTCAATAAAAAACAAATTTTCATTCCTAATATTTTTTACAAATTACGCACACCCTACTCACAGCTGGTCATCTGAGTTCATGCGCGGCGCATAAGGGTAAGTGCGGCGGAGAGGAAGGGGGGGGAGGGGCGGACGGACGCTCCGCCTAGGGTGACCAAGTCTTCTACTGTTTCTGTGGAATCATTTGGGTGCACTTTTGTACGTACATGTTTTTTTTATTGAAATGGGTTCTATTAACGATACTGCATTCAGGTTTTTTTTTTGTTAACTGACTAAAAATTAGCCCTTTACAGTTTTATCACACATTCGCCTGAGAGATCGCATTTCAACTGCATTCAATCTACTTTCGTCTTTCTTTTTCCAACACCACGGCCACGCTTCACTATCACACATAAGGGTTGGTACCAGAACTCCATTGTGAACTGCTAATTTAGCCTCTTTTGATTTACCTAAGCACTTATTAGCTACGATATTTTTAAAATTAATTGCGGGCATAATTTTTATTTATTTTATTTTATTTATTCAGGATATCAACAGTTAAACAAATAATAAATATATAAACAAAACAGCAAGATAATACAACCAATAATAGATATCCACAAGTATGCAGATTAAAAATAATTGTAAACAAGTTTGACAGTAAGGTGGTGTAAGTAAATTGTGTATGAGTGTATGAGGGGTGTGTGAGAGGGTAGGTGAGATTCAGTGAGTATGTTATAATGGGTGAAAATGAAAAATAAAAATGTTTAAATGAAAGTGAAAATGTCACTAAATATCGGAACCTAATATTTTGTTTTCAGCTTGTGCTTTGAAATTATTTTTATTACAAATAAATGGGTCTAATAAATTAAAATTAGAATTGTATTCCCTAACAAGACGTATGAGTGGAGAGTTTTGGGCATAATGAGGAAATCCACTGCTACCCGGAATCGAATTTTAAAAAATGCTTTCGTGTAGACGCGAATATTTAAAAAATTTGAAGTGGGATGAAATATCCCAAAAACGCACGCAAAAATTAATAAAAATGTTGAAAATAGCATTCATTTCGAAATCTTAAACAATGACGTCACTCCTTGTATCTAAGTGTAGTGTTTCCGGTTTCCGTTTTTAAACCCCCGTAGCCGCGTTCCATGGCATTTTAATATGGAATACAATCTACATACAAGCTTCTATTGCAAAAAAGATGGCCACCATTTAGTCTCCCTAGAACAGCTGTTAACAGTATATGACAGTTGAGTCGACGGTATATTTTATCTGTGCTTCCCGCGTCAGTTTGCATAGATTGTTTTGTTACTGGCTGGAGAAATACCATGGCCTTAAACAACCCGTTTTATGACGTCACTCCTGCAAAAATGACGCAGTTAGTACATAGTTGGTATTTGGCGCGGTATTTGAAATGTGCAACTTTAAAAAATCGTATCTTCATCAATAAACTATAAAAAATATTACATATATATTTTTTTGTTTAGTTAAATAGTAAGTTTATAGAAAAAAAAAAATCGGTGTGCGTCGGACCACACGGTGGAAGTTATACTTCTTTGGCCATTCTCATACACCCACTCACGCACACAAACAGACAGGATATATAAATGAAATATAAGACATTTTTCAATATTATTCAATATATTTATATTCAATATATTATACGTGACTTCATTATTATATTATACACCTATATTATCATTATCAGTTATTTCTTCTATAAATCATTCTTTCATCTTTAAGTCATGGAGAAAAAACCGAAGCCATTGCAATAGCGTATTTTCTAAAAAAATAATTCGCTAAAATGACGCGTAAGAAGTAAATAAACAAAAGAAATGACAACTGTCAAAGTCAGACCAATACAAGCATCAGTGACTGTGGCGCCATTTTCTCTTAAGCGCCATTTTCTCTTAGCGTGACGCGGTTTCTCGACCAACATCCCACCCCAAAGTGTCTAACGGGCGCAAAGAAGTATAACTTCAAAAATTACTTTAGAAAACAGTGGATTCCCTCATTTGTTCGTACAGTTGGAATGTGGAATAATGAGCATGAGGTATGACGAGTCCGGTAGCCCGGTGTATTGAAGGCTACACCGGAGATTAGTGTCGTGCTGTCAAGACGTCCACTAATAATATCGTGAAGAACACCCATACCCAAAAAGAGGCGACGATCACTTAGACTAAGGAGATGATGAGATAATAATGTTAACCCTTAAAGTACTGTGTTAGAGACGATCCACGGCATGTATGCTCGGGTTACCCATACAAAATGTTGATTCAGGTTTCAAATTATTGTTTTTAAATTTGTCCCATATAGTCTATAATTATACATAAAACGCATTAAAATGTTACGTATTTGCATCAATAGATTTACGACTTGACGCTAAATCATGTTTATTTATTCACTTTTATTTAAAGAAGTTTAATATTTGAACTATAAAAGATTAACACCTGTATCATGAAATAATCATAAATCTCCACTCCTTAATAAAATGTTTTTTTGGGGCATTTTTTTATCCAAGGAAAGGAGATTTAAAAAAAAATAATAATTTATTTAACCGACTCGAAATACTTGACCGCGAAGTTGCGGACGCTGCTGGCAATCATCATCACGCTCGCTCCCCATGTGGAGCATATGGATTTCACGAACTGCCTCCAGGCCAATGCGATCGGCCGAGGTCCATGTCCCGCAGCTCCAACGCAAACTGCTGACGAATTGTCCCTGATGCCTTGTAAAATAGTCAAGCATGGTGGCGTAGTATATGGGGAAACGCCTTGGCCGGATGACAGTAGATACCAAGGGTTGGGTTCCTCACCTCTGTGTTCCTTACACAGTCAAACCACCGCACACCTAATCTTCTCCTAAGACAGCTATTCTCTGCAGTGAGAAGTCTGGTATGTACTGGCCCTGGTTAGGTGGCACGATACGCAGCCATAGAGGAGAACAGGTAATGCAGGCGGATTTTGTTTGAAAGTACAAAATCCGATCTCCAGACAGCTTTCATACTGTTGAATGCGGCGCCCGCTACTCCAAGCCGCACTCCCAGTTCTTTCTGAACTCTGCCGTTTTCTGTCATTAAGATCATTTTTCTCATTTGGATTATTTGATGAATATTAATCACTCAACAATAGCGTCCGCGCATTGTATTTATGACGCCCGCCGCAAGTAAATATATACAAAGAGAGTTCACTACAATACTACGTTTTATTTTATTTAATTTGAGTGAATTTCCAGGGGGGCTTGTGGAATTTTGTGTCTGAAAGGGGGGGCCATGGGTCAAATAAGTTAAACCTGTATTTAAGTTTCCGATACGTATTACTGCGTAAAATTCTACCTGTGGAAAAAGTCGACAACTATGTTTATCTTGGTCACAAAATCACCATCGGCAGAGACAATCAGACCAGCGAGGTGGATAAGAGGATAAATCGCTCTTGGGTGGCTTTTGGAAAGCTAAATTCCACATTCCGAAGCTCCATTCCCAACTCACTCAATACTCGAGTATTCAACCAATGCATTCTGCCCGTCCTTACTTATGGCGCGGAAACAATGACTCTGACCAAGCAATCCTCCCATAAGTTGCAAGTTGCACAGAGAAGCATGGAGAGGATTATGCTTGGAACAACATAAAGAGACCGAAAAAGAAACGATTGGATCCGACGCCAGACAAAGGTCTGCGACGTGGTGCAGCGAATTGCTTGGTTGGTGTGGAAATAGGCCGGTCACTTAGCCAGAATGACGGACGACAGGTGGACGAGGCGCGTTCTGGTGTGGAGACCTAGAAACTAGAGGCCCGACATCAGGAAGTCTGCTGGAAGACAGTGGATGGGGACGGCGCAGGATCGGGAGGAGTGGAGACTGCAGGGGGAGGCCTATGTCCAGCAGTGGACCTCAGCGGGCTGAAATGATGATGATGATGATTACTGCGTAATCTTTATTTTTATTTTTAATTTAATTTTTTTAATTTTTTTAAATTTTATTTTATTTTTATTATTTTTTTATTTATTTATTTATAGACGGCGCAATTGCCTTTGTCGCTTTAGTCTCCTTAAATATGATATTCCCTATTCTTCGGTATGGAAGTTTCTGCTTCCAGTAATCTCTAACGTCCAGCTTATCCAGATCAGACAACACATTGTACATGTAATGTTGTCTCTGTTTTCTAACCTAAGTCAAATATTTCACGAAATTTTAAGAAAATCATTTTACTGAAATAATTATCAAAATTGGTAGATAGTAATAATTTTTATTTAGAAGCTCTGGCTTAGAAATATATTTATTGGAAAAGATCGAAGATAGCCCATGCTTATAATTAAATAAAACAACCAGAAAATATTTAACATTTATATTTTTTCATTTTTTAATTATCTGAGAGAAAAATCAAGAAAAAGCTAGATGGAAAAGGATTAGAAACATTTATTAACAATCTTCGTGGTCATCACAACCGTCACAATCATCACAATGCTCTGAAGAATCTCCATGTCCAGAAGCAGCAGCTGCGGCAGCAGCGGCTGCTGATGAACCACCCTTTCCGGAGCTGGCTGCGCTAGCGGCAGCAGCAGCTGCTGATGAACCACCCTTTCCAGAGCTGGCTGCGCTAGCAGCGGCAGCGGCAGATGATGAACCACCCTTTCCAGAGCTGGCTGCGCTAGCAGCGGCAGCGGCAGATGATGAACCACCCTTTCCGGAGCTGGCTGCGCTAGCGGCAGCAGCGGCTGCTGATGAACCACCCTTTCCAGAGCTGGCTGCGCTAGCAGCGGCAGCGGCAGATGATGAACCACCCTTGCCGGAGCTGGCAGCGCTAGCAGCAGCAGCGGCAGATGATGATCCACCTTTTCCTGAGCTAGCTGCACTAGCAGCAGCAGCGGCGGCTGATGAACCACCCTTTCCGGAGCTGGCTGCGCTAGCAGCGGCAGCAGCAGCTGATGAGCCACCTTTTCCTGAACTAGCTGCACTAGCAGCGGCAGCGGCGGCTGATGAACCACCCTTTCCGGAGCTGGCTGCGCTAGCAGCGGCAGCAGCGGCTGATGAACCGCCCTTTCCTGAGCTGGCTGCGCTAGCAGCGGCAGCAGCGGCTGATGAACCGCCCTTTCCTGAGCTGGCTGCGCTAGCAGCGGCAGCAGCGGCTGATGAACCACCCTTTCCGGAGCTGGCTGCACTAGCAGCAGCAGCGGCGGCTGATGAACCACCCTTTCCGGAGCTGGCTGCGCTAGCAGCGGCAGCAGCAGCTGATGAGCCACCTTTTCCTGAACTAGCTGCACTAGCAGCGGCAGCGGCGGCTGATGAACCACCCTTTCCGGAGCTGGCTGCGCTAGCAGCGGCAGCAGCAGATGATGATCCACCCTTACCTGAGCTAGCTGCACTGGCAGCGGCAGCAGCAGCTGATGAGCCACCTTTTCCTGAGCTAGCTGCGCTAGCAGCGGCAGCGGCGGCTGATGATCCACCCTTTCCGGAGCTGGCTGCGCTAGCAGCGGCTGCTGCAGAAGAAGATCCCTCATCCCATGTGTTCGGTTCTGGATCGCAAGGTTCCGGTGCTGGTTCGCAAGGTTCCGGTGCAGGTTCGCAAGGTTCTGGTGCTGGTTCGCAAGGTTCCGGTGCTGGTTCGCAAGGTTCTGGTGCCGGTACGCAAGGTTCTGGTGCCGGTCCGCAAGGTGCAGGAGAGTTGCACGGCGATGAGTTACCCTTGCAGCACCTTCCCTTCTCCTTGCTGCCGCTCCCATTGCCGCACCTTCCCTTCTCCTTGCTGCCACTTCCCTTGCCGCATCTTCCTTTACCGCACTTTCCTCCCTTGCCTCTAACCTTTACCGCCGCATGGACCGGCGTACTGAAAACGATGAAAAATTCCATAATATAATGATTTACATTAATCTTCATCACTATTAAATATATGAAATGAATTAAATAAATTGGTTACTTTATCGTTATATCTTTAGTATGTAAAACTGGGTTCGCGGAGTGATGCATCAGACAAATGAAAAATTTCGGTAGAACCGTTTTTAGATCTTTATTTCGATATTTTAAAAATACACTAAATGCGCTTGGATATTAAATTAGGAAAATGCGAAATTTCGCTGCCTAAAAAGTTTTGGAGTACCGCAAGGTATTATTTTAGGACCGCCTTTTTTGGTGTGCCGCAGGGTATTATTTAGGACCACCTTTATGAGTTCTTTTGTTGAATGATTCGTCACACAATTTAACATTTTGTTCATAATGTATGATGTAATTATCAAGCGCAGGATTTTTATCGTAACAAAGAATGCAACTGATTCAAGTTTAATTTATTATCCACAAATTTATGAACTTAAAGTTACTCTACATTAAAATGCGTGTTCTGAATAATAAATAATAATTTATACTGTGTAGAAACTTAAAAGAGAATATATGAGATCTTCATGTTGACTACCTGCGGGAAATGAACCCGCGACCTCATGCACGGTAGCCAAAATGCACTACCACTATGTTACGTAGACGATTATTAACATGCTAATTTCATAATTATATTTCATGTGTGATACCTTGGACTGGTACTGAAGCGTATGACTGATCACCTTACCTTCACGTAATAAAATTATCAATGTACATGGAGTAACAAAACACGTAGTACAACCCGAAAACTGGTGAATCTACATCGTATTTGGAGACGATTGTGTAATATGACTTTTTAATCTGAGCTTGAAAAAATATTTGTTTTTTCTAGTGGGTACAATAGTTTTTATTAGTATGGCAGATTAAGTAAAATTGCTCAAATTCTTTTAAAAATGCGTTTTTTAAGTTTGTTTTCTCTATGGATAGTATTAATTTGACTAGATACACGATATTTGATAGCAATTTGCAAAAAAATTCGAAAAAAAAATCAACTTCGTAGTCGATTTTCTCGAAAACTAATGGTCAAATAAAATAAAAAATCTATAAAATCGACTCCAAATATGATGTATATTCACTGGTTTTCCGTAGAACATAGATTTTGAACATATAGTTTAGTTACACCCTGTATAATGACGTGTTTTGGCGAGAAATAGCGATTACGATATTTGAAAAATTAAACTTTTTTAAAATTCTGCAGTTTAAAATAGTCTTAAAGTCAACTTACGGTCACGACGACAAGAAGAGCTAAGAAGACGAAGAAAAGAAGTTGTAACCTCATGATGGTAGCTTTGCAGGAACAAAAAGTTGACTGAATCCTGCTCCGTAGAATTGCAAGTCTTATAAAGACGATTTAAAAGCAATCCAATATTTATCGACGCATTGTTTATTCATTCTAATTTGCAAAAGAAACCAGCTGAGCAGCCTAGAGTTTTGCTGAATTGAAAAATATTTGGTAAACTGGGTATCAATTTGGAAAACAAATAACATACGTCAGAATATAATATCATTGTATCTTCACTAGCGGCTTTCATATATGTTTTATGACGACTAACTTCGGTGGTTCGATTTTGTTAGTAATAAAATGCCGCCTTCATCACACCTCTCTCTTCTGTGGCTACGGATGCACGGGTGGATGTCTGGGGTGGGGCCTGGCGAGGCAGTATGCTGGTCTCCACACGGGTGGTAGTAATTACTAATAAATAATGATCGGGGTAGAAACTAACATACCCTACCGCTGTTGATTTGGGCCGACTCTGGTTGGTTTGGGTGATGGAAACAATGACAATTATAATACATAAGCCGAGACAGTGGTAGTAACGTAAATTCATCCGTATTTTTATCACACTAACAATCTTAAAATCGCGGTTTAGCTTGTTGAAAAAAATCGGTAGAGTTGGCTGGACTGAAAAAAGGCTCAATATAGGCTGCGAATCATGGCACCTAACCAGGGCCCAAATTAGCAGACTTCTGAGTGCAAAGAATAGGTGTCTTAGAAGAATATTAAATTTGCGGTGGTTTGACTTTGTAAGGAACACAGAGGTGAGGCAACCCAACGCTTGGTATCTACTGTCATCCGGCAAAGGCGTTTCCCCATATACTACGCACGCCTCCCGAGAGCCGCCACCACGCTTGCCTACTTTACAAGGCGTCAGGTTTTCGGCTTCCTGGACGTCCACAGTTGACGATTCGCCGGCAGTTTGCGTCATAGCTGCGGGACGTGGACTTGACTTGGGAGGATGCACGGGAGCTGGCGGCCGATCGCTTGGCCTGGAGGCAGTTTGTGGATTCCATATGCGGATATGGTATGACGATGATGATGATGATCTTTGAACAAGAAAAATGCTATCATGTGTCTTAGTTACCCACTACATCATTCACTGCGTCATCAATAGGCATCGACGTCATCACTAGACATCTACGTCACACTTTTCTTGTATTGGTCTAAGTGCCGAATCTTTAGACGGAGGAATTCGATATTAAGTGTTTGTTATGAAATTAACCCCAGGAAACGAATATTTTAGAAAAATTAGTGAATTCTTGGACGTCCAGGAAGCCGAGAACCTGAATGCCTTGTAAAGTAGGCAAGCATGGCGGCTTCTCGGAGGGCGGCGTATCGGCCCAGCCAGGGGAAAGGGGAGGGATGCGTATTAAAAATAAATGGCCCAGTTTGATTATTATTCAGGGTATTCGAGTATTTTAGTTTTTAGCCTTCGAACTCCATCAGTGTTATTAGCCGGATGACAGTAACTTTGAGTTGAATACCGCAGGCTTGTTGGTTTTTTTTTTTTCTTATTATTTTTTTTTTGGGTTTTGGGTAGTGGTAGCCTCACCTCAATTGAGTATTTTTATAATATTCTTGGTCCTTACAAAGTCATACTTCTCAGATTGTCTAGCAAAAGGTAATAGGTGTCTTAGAAAGAATTCATTAGGTGTCTAAGGTTAGTGCGGTGGTTTGACTTTGTAAGGAACACAGAATGTTCAGAGGTTTTTTTTTGGTTTAGGCAACCATGTCAACCTGCGGTACTCTACTGTCATCCGGCGGAAGGCTTTTCCCCATATACTACGCACGCCTCCCGAGAGCCGCCACCATGCTTGCCTATTTTACAAGGCATCAGGTTCTCGCGTCCTGGTCGTCCACTGTTGACGATTCGCCGCAGTTTGCGTCAGAGCTGCGGGACGTGGACTTGACTTGGGAGGATGCACGGAAGCTGGCGGCCGATCGCTTGGCCTGGAGGCAGTTTGTGGATTCCATATTCTACATGTGAGAACCTGTAATTGGTCTACTCTGTTTTCTTTTTATATTATTTTAATGATTATATTTGACTGTTACTTTTCCTGGAATTAAATAAATAAATATGCTCCACATAGGGAGAGGATATTGTATGAAGAAGAAGAAGAAGTAGAGTTGTGCTGGACCTAGTGGGGAATACTAAAATTTTACCAAATCATCCCAACTCGATATCATAAATTGGCCTCGTTTTTCATATTTAATTATGTACTAAGGCCCTGTTTTATCACCTCCGTTGAAAACTAACTAACACTAAACTAGCAATAACCTTAAATATATGCCATTTCCCCGAAGGGGTAGGCAATCGGAGAAAGAACGCCACACACACTCTGTCCCTGCATACTTTCTGTGCGTCATCCACTGCATTCATCTTCTCATCGCACGCACGTCGATTAATTCGACTTCTTTACATGCCCACTTTCTTTCAAGCACTTGGAAATTAAACGAGTATTTTCAAATAATGATCATGCCATGTCTTTTCTCCATAATACCTTCTTCGAACTTCTAAACACCCAGGCACAGTCGCATCATATATTTTTTTAGCCGTTCTTTCATCATCCATTCGCTCTACATGACCGAACCAACGTAAAAAGACCTTTTGTTAATTTTTAGTTGATAATGCTTATTCTCAGCCTTGCTCAATTCTGCTCTAATTTCAACATAAGTTTCACTCTATCATATACATAGTTTACCACACCCATTCGCCTGAGAGATCGCATATCAACTGCATTTAATCTACTTTCATCCTTATTATCGTAATTGTCCTACTAAATTCAGTTAAGTTTGAAAATGCATTTCTTCACCTCTGATTATCACAAAAATTTTGTAGATCCCATTTAAAACGCCGCTAAAGTTTAATTCAAAGGTTTGTTCCCCTTTTAAAAATCAATTTAAAGATGGCGTCGGGTTCGCAACAGATGTTGACTAAGCTCGACTCAAATTTTTAATGCATTGAAAAAGCAGTCCATAATGGAAATATTATAAATGTGAATAATCCAATATTTTATGTTGTATTTCCATTGGTATCATATTAAAAAAAACATAAAAACACCGGATTATAACTAAAATAATGAAATGTTCTAAGACATTTTTGCCGGGCTGGATTTTTAACAGTAATTTGACAAGTAGTCCGGTTAAAAATTAGTTTTTATTCTATCCGGAACCTCCTTGTAAATCGCATTTAAAAAACAACTGGCGTCAAATTTGATCGTTTGACACCTCTAATTCAAATGTTTAATGCATGTTGAAAATAGGTTAAAATGGAGTAATATAAAGTTAATCTGCAATCATTTTTTGTTGTATTGATTGGTATCTTATCAAATAAACATAATAAAACTCATTTCATTTTATATCCCTACAGAGATGAGGTAGAATGTTGTATAAAATTCCTGGTCTAAATATAAGTCAAATAAATTGCAGAGGTCATCTGCAGGCGATTACTAGATCTTAAATCAACGAAGAGTCGAAAGAGTGTTAATTACAAACAAGAAGTAATAATTTGCCTAATAAATACTTAATTTCAATATCAATGCATAGATGGCGATTTCAACTCGCTGGTGGCTGATTCTCGATTCGTAACATATTTACAAAATCAAAAATGTTACCTGGGGTGGAAATTCGCTAATAAGCGGAATGGGGAATGTTGTAGTACCTACATGAAAGTTGCCACTATAACCCAGCCAATGACAGGTCATAAGCCTGGTAAACGCTCGAATATCCATTTTCCTGAATTTGAAAAAAAATTCTACCTCATCTCTGGAGGGATATAAAATGAAATATATACCTAATCCCGTCTTGGGATAAAATCCAGATTTGTGTACAAGTATTTGAACACGCCTAAAATGTCTAAATTTTTTTTTGTATCTCTTATAACTAACTACTTCTAACTAAACCATCACGTCGTAGGCAGAGGAGGATAGAAACGCCATATCACTCTGTCCGACATACTTCCTTTGCTTCATCTACATTCATACATCTTCTCATGCACATACGCCGATCACTTCGACTTTTCACATGTCCACTTTCAAGTACTTGACGTACTGGTCATGCCATGTCTTTCTCGGCCTTCCTCGGCTTCTACATCCAGGCACACTTGCATTTAAAACTTCTTTTAGCCGTTCTTTCATCACTCATTCGCTCCTTGACATAACCAAACCATCGTAAAAGCCCTTTCTTAATTTTGTCGATAATGCTTATCTCAGCCTTGCACTCTGCTCTAATTTCGACATTTGTACACCTATCATAACATAGTCTTACCACACATAGATCGCATTTTCAACAGCATTCAGTCTACTTTCATCCTTCTTTTTCCAACACCACGCTTCACTACATAACATAAGGGTTGGTACCAGAACTCCGTTGTGTACTGCCAATTTTGCTTCTTTCGATAAGTTTTTATTTGCCACTATTTTATTCGGAACTAATTGTTTATCTCTATGATTTGAATTAATCCGTCATTTGAGAAATCTACCCATTGATGAATGTACCTAGTGAATCATTTATCTAAGACCAAAAACTAAAGTAGAAAAAAATGTAGAATTTAAAAATAAATAGGTTAAAAGAAGCGTTTTACCTTGCCAAAAAATGCCTTGGAAATATCTTCACTGGCCATACGATCAATATGTGGATGCATGTTTGTTTTAGTAACTGTGGTATGTATGTTTTGGAATTTTGAAAAACTTTGGTTGTCAAATTATTTATTCATTTTCAGAACATAAAATCAACAATACTAGAATCGAAGTTTAGAAGTAATTGGTTTTATTTAGCCAGTCACCATTCCTGGCGGTTATCATGGCTGCCATGGTTCTCACGACTGAAGCCGGTTTCCTCGCTTCTCCTAGCACCTGTTCTTGTATGCGTTCTGACCGCAGTCTGGTGACCGTGATCCACAACCTCTTTGCCCCTAACTAAACGCTACCTGCTACACGCTTTCCTCCTTCCTATAATACCTCTGACGACTGCCGCTGCCGCTACCGCTTCCCTTCTTCTTTCCCGTGCACTTGTTCTTGCATTTTTTGGGGTAGGGGCTGGAGTACTGACAGAAAATTAATTTATTTATTTATTTATTACACTTCACATTAAATATAAATCACCAATAATGGGGTGGCGACCCCCCTCAAATCAGTTAGAGCACCATGCCAATGATCGTGGGCCCCGACTCACTAGATAGTCCATGTCGAGTCAAGGGCATTGTAGTATGCTACATAACACATATGATTTCTACGAACATTTTAGAATTTACATAGCGTACCAAATTTTAATAATTTATGAATTTACATAGCTATAATTTTTGCAGGCATTTTCAATATATACACGACCCATTAGACTTATCCAACTAACGACACCGACCCTGTATTTGGAGAAGTCTGTTAATAATTTGGTTTGTGTGTCCATTTGGTTATATATCTTAGGTCCTAATAAATGTGAAGTGGGCGCTGGCGCTATCGTTGTATTTTCTTTTAGGAATTAAATATTTATATTTTGAGGCAAAGCGAGTGTTTCATGTTTTGTTGCGGTTCTGCATTGTCAATACCACCAAAATTGTCACTAAGCATGACTTAACATAATTGCCGAACTGTAAGTACGGTACCTTAGCAACAGCAAATAATTGCTCGGAGTTAGTAATTGCGTTAAATAACAATAGCACTCCATCCTAATTCATCTCAATCACAAAACTACTTATTTGTAACATTTTTTTACACATAAAAAAATCATGTGAATCAATAGCCATTGAATCGTTAAAGAGATAATGGGTGGAGCTTTCAATCGGTTGAGACAAAAAAAATGCTTTAACACATAAATATGCAATACGTGTTATAGAAAATTGAACAAATTACATAAACATAAATAACGGCGGTCCTAAAACATAGTTCCGTGTAGCACTACGTAAATATTATGTGGTATGCCCCAGGGGTGCATATTTTGGACCATTATTTTAACGTCAATTATTGTTTTTCCCGTACAATATTGACTCAAATTAAGAATATGTTCATCTTTCATCTTAGTGTTATATGTATTTATAACTTTCTCATATTCGCATCTAATGGTGCTTAGGGCACTGCATTGGTACGCCAAGTGCAGTAAATCTCGATCGTTTGTTCAATAAAGGCATAAATATCAGGGTAAGTTTCCCGTAAATTCCTATTAAAACGGCAGAAAAAATTATTAAAACGGTTTTCGTCGGGTTCAAATTTTTGCGGTTTCATAGAAAATGTGGTTGAACTACTACCGTTTTCCTAATAACCAACCAAATGATGTCAACAAGGTTATATTGAACTATAAACTGTTATTTTTAACAAAAAAAAAATTATTTTTTGTATTTTAAATATCCGCAAAAACCGGTTTCATAATTTGAACGACGCCGCGAAATGTTTGTTTAAACTCTGTTTCAAAACCTCATGGTATATTTTTTTTGCACCTCAAGTATACTAACCACCTGAATATTTTATTAATTTTAATTTTAAATAATCAACAATTTATAGTATTTTTTCTTAATGAAATACCTCGGCTGGGCAAAAGAAACGTTTTCTGAGTGGTATTCATTTAACAAACTTTGGTAAATTATCTTGAGAGTTTGAAATGAAGAAAATTCCAAGCTTCATTTTTCCTTTTGTGATGTTCCGAATGTCAAAGTATTTTTGATTTGATTTAAGCTTTTTCTTATATATATCATAATTGATGTTGGTTTTTGTATCATTTTTTAGGTTAATTAACATTATTGGTGGACTAATACTTTGAATTTCCACAGTTACACAACCAAAGTTTAATTTAAAAAATGAATTTGCCAAGGGTGACTATACGAGTAAAATTATTTTTCGACTTGTAACCATAAGATATTATGATCTATCTATTGTTTATTATATTGTATTATATTGGATTATTAAAATGATATCTTGGGGTTTTAACTTACGGCAGTGACGGCGTGGAGCCTTCGAAAATCAGGAACAGATATTGGAATCTCATGTTGGCTTCTGGTCCACGAGTTGACTGCTTTTCTGAGGAGACTCGCGGTTTATAAGAACTATTTTCTTGTTGGCTAAAGGCAAATAGCTTAAGCGCACTTTATAAGGGGCAGTTAACTGTGCAGTTTTTTTTATTCTGAAAAGTGTACAGTTTCTTGTACCGTTCGGATCAACAAAATACAGTGCCGTGTGAATTTTTACTTTACACGGCGCAGTAGGCATGCGCAAATATGACAGTCGGAGCTAATTTCTTATCCGATTTTGGCAGACTTGCTATTGATTTCATGGGAGGATTTAAACGAATCGACACCGAAAGTGAATTAAACGATATTTAAGGTCATTTTTATTTTAAAAGCATTAATTTTTACGCAATTATTTAGCGCAGAATGATTTCATCTATGAATGACTTTTGAATTGTCACTTATAACCGACTTTACAATTTGGCATCACTATTCATCTCTGTCCATTCGGTATTTTTAATTTCAATTGAGGATTGTCTGTATAAAGTTATTTTATTATAATAAATGTAGTTACATATACCAATAATGCCGTTTATTTGTAATGTTAACCCTTTGAGGTATTTTTATATTTACACTTTTTGTTGTTTGGAGCCACTTTTTTCTCTCTCGGCTAAGTAGTATGGTTTACCATCTAAACGTTCTTCCATGTCCAGAGTACAAGGTCTTACTCTTTTCCTAGAATTTCGACCTTCCCTCATGTCCTTTCATCCAAATTTTTATCCTCAACTGAACACGTCATCCAATTATCACCTCCAAAACTTCCGGATAGATTTGGTACTGGGATAGAATCCTATAATTTTCATCATTGGAAGAGTGTCCACTACTATTTTCTAAAAATTCGTCATCAGAATCACTTAAAGTTTCGAGCAAATCACTTATTTCTTTGTCAAAAAGATTACGCGACGGGTCAGCCATTTTACACACGTTTCGTATAGGAATAACAGTTGTATAAATTTAATTTATTTTGATCGGTATTTTCAAATAGAAATCTGTTTTATCGGCTGTTTCTTTTGTTTTGTAGGGAAGCTTAATTCGTTTTACAATAGATGGTAGTAACAGTATCGTTTTTTATGAAGAAATAAGAAAGTTGCCGCGTTTTTTGCATGACAGTTAGCTCGGGCGGGTGGCTCCCGCCAAAAGACCGCAAAGGGTTAGCTATACTATTGAATAATATACGTATTATACGTCACGTTGTGTGCAAAACTGTATGGCTTTTGAGTACAGTGTGAATTTGACACTTCCGTAAAATTTTTCATTCTGTTTTCGCTTTATAGGGGACAGTTTGCAAACTGCACAAGAAACTGTACCGTGTAATTTGCGCTTTAGGCCCGTTTCAGACTGACCGACGGCTACATCGCCATTCCTAAAGCAGCTGTTGAAATAAACAATGTTTGTGTCAAATAATATTATTTTTGGACCAAATCTTCCTCTTCTTCTTTTGCCACGTTCGCTCCTATGTGGAGCATGTGAACACCACTAGATCTCTCCAGGAGACCGGCCAGCTATCCCGCCTTCTCCCGCGTCAGGCCCACATCCATGGAGGATGGTCATCGGCGGTCTGCCAGGACGGCGGGATCCTGCAGGCGTAGAGAAGAGACAGCTCGGGTTCAGGCTCTCCCGAGGCATCCGGAGTACATGCCCAAGCCAGGTCCACAGCCGCATCTTCACGACTCCAGTTATTGGAGTTTGCTGCGTCCGTTTCCGAACTTCAGCGTTGGTTATGAAGTCAAACCACCTAATGCTTAGAATCCTTCTCAGACACTTGCTCTCAAAACTCAACAAGCGAACATTCTGAGCTTTTGTGAGGTGTCAGGTATCAAATCCATTAAGGAGCTCCGGCACAATGCATTTGGTTTTGACCGAGTATAAACTGGAATTCCAGACAGCACGCATCGTGATGAAGGTTGCTCCAGCAATTCCTAGACGGATTGCGAGTTCCTTGTGCGTGCTGCCATCTTCAGTTATATGAACACCTAAGTTCCTGAAGCTGTTAACTCTTTCAATCCTCTTGCCATTGATGTAAAGGGGATAGTCAGGGTCAGGACACTAATTGGATATGAACTGGGTGTACCAAATCCAAACCTACCCACGCAATAATCATTATAAAGCAAATTGAAGAGTCATCTTCAGGTGTTTTCTAGTAGATGATATAATTCGAGAAGAATCTCACTTGCAATCATAAAGGATTAATGCTTAGCAATTTTCTCAATGGATGACAGAGAGTGTTCACATGTGAAGCGTCGCGCCATTTCACTGTATATATATTATACAAGTTCTGATAATTGTCAGCTATGGATATCAAATACTAGGTGAAATGGGGAACGTTGTACCACATCAAGTGGCCACTTAACCGAGCCAATGACAGGTCATAGAAGCCCTAGATGTCCATATTCCCTTACAAACTTCTCGTCTCTGTTCAGATGTCAAATTGCCTTCTCATTTTATCCCATCCCTCAACTCAATAAATTATCATCATACCATATCCGCTCCCTATGTGGAGCATATGGATTCCACAAACTGCCTCCAGGCAAAGCGATCGGCTGCCAGCTCCCGCGCATATCTCCCAAGTCAAGTCCACGTCTCGCAGCTCTGACGCAAACTGCCGACGAATTGTCAACAGTGGACGACCAGGACGCCGAGAACCTGACGCCTTGTGAAATAGGCGAGCGTGGTGGCGGCTCTCGGGAGGCGTGCGTAGTATATGGGGAAACGCCTTCGCCGGATGACAGTAGATACCAAGGGTTGGGTTGCCTCACCTCTGTGTTCCTTACAAAGTCAAACCCCGCACACCTAAAATTCTTCTGAGACACCTATCCTCAAAACTCAGAAGTCTGCTATGTAGAGTACCAGTAGAATAATCAAATACAACCTAAATCGAGTTCCATTTCAACATTATACGAATTTTTATAAAATCATGCTCAATAAACTTTTAAATGAAATAATTTGCCCTTTTCAATAATTGTAATAATTGATAAAACACGTCGAGTTTCGGTTGACAACTTTCCAAACTTTGATCACAGATGTCGTTACAAGTCAAGTTATACAGTACTTAGTAATTAAATATTAACTAACTAACTAACTAACCATCACGCCATTAGGCAGAGAGGACAGAACGCCCTACCACTCTGTCCTGACATACTTCCATTGCTTCCTTTACATTCATACATCTTCTCATGCGCATACGCTGATTATTCCGACTTTTCACATACCCACTTTCTAGTGCTTTTCGTACTTGGTCATGCCATGTCTTTTTCGGCCTTCCTCGGCTTCTACATTCAGGCACACTCGCATTTAAACTTGTTTTAGCCGTTCTTTCATCACTCATTCGCTCCACATAACCGAACCATCGTAAAAGGGCTTTCTTAATTTTGTGGATAATGCTTATCTCAGCCTTGCACTCTGCTCTAATTTAGACATTTGTACACCTATCATACATAGTCTTACCACACATAGATCGCATTTCAACAGCATTCAGTCTACTTTCATCCTTGTTTTTCCAACACCACGCTTCACTACCATACATAAGGGTTGGTACCAGAACTCCGTTGTGTACTGCCAATTTTGCTTCTTTCGATAAGTTCTTATTTGCCACAAATTAAATATAATTTTGTTATAAACAATAACTTCCTGTTTCCACAATGCCTCTTTTCTTGCATTTGCATTATTATCCAGCACATTTTGCACCGGTCGTTTATTTTATCGATATTTATCGATATTCCGCAGTATACATGGCTTCTAATTTGCTTTTCTACTATCGGTTAATCAATGCAATATCAAATCAAGACAATAAATATTTGATTTTAAACGTTTTCCACAATATTTTCATAGGATATTAATTAACTAACCCAATAATTTTTTTTAAAAAGTAACTTAGTAATTGAATATTTGCAATCAATTAAAGAATACATATTATAGAGGTCCTAAAATAGTTCCCTGCGGCACACCACAATATATTTACGTAGTGCCTCAGGGAACTGTTTTTGGACTGCCGTTATTTTTGTTCACGTATATTAAAATACGTATAGTAAATAGTGGCACCTAACCAGGGCCCAAGACAGCAGACTTCTTAGTTTTGAGAATAGGTATCTTAGAAGAATTTTAGGTGTGCGGTGGTTTGACTTTGTAAGGAACACAGAGGTGAGGCAACCCAACCCTTGGCATCTACTGTCATCCGGCGAAGGCGTTTCGGCTGGCTAGGCCATATACTACGTATGCCTCCCGAGAGCCTTACCCATGCTTGCCCATTTTACAAGGCATCAGGTTTTCGGCGTCCTGGTCGTCCATTGTTGACAATTCGTCGGCAGTTTGCGTCAGAGCTGCGGGACGTGGACTTGACTTGGGAGGACGCACGGGAGCTGGCGGCCGATCGCTTGGCCTGGAGGCAGTTTGTGGATTCCATATGCTCCACATAGGGAGCGGATATGGTATGATGATGATGATGATTTTATTTATTTCCTTAACTATATTTATCATGATACCACCTCTTGTGCTCGAGGTCTTTCAAATCTTGACAGGTCATGGAGGATTCATGAGTTACCTCCAACGTTTTAAAATCCCAGAAATCAACAGATGTACGTGTGATGATGAAACCTCCCAAGGGAACTAGGTGTAGACGTAGCACTTATCTATCTTATCACAAGTTTTGGAACGAAGGAGGTTCGTTGTTGGCTTAGTTTGTTATTTGCAAATGATATTCTTTTGGCGAAGGAAACAAACCTAAAATAAACCACCAAGCGAGGCCAAAATACAGTCTGTACTCGAATTAAATCAGACGTTTTTGATTCCATTCTTATCTTGCCAAGTGATGTCCAGGAAAGGTTATAACAATAATCTTGATAAATGAGCGTCAGAATTTCCAAAAAACAAAAAAAAAAAAGAAATTTATCTCAAAAACGCGTGACCCAACAAAAAAATGTGTGCCAAGGTACTAGTACACTAAAAATTAGATTTTTTTCAATTTTTCATTTGAGTTCTATAATATACTCAAATATTTCAATTTTGGGCTGCTTTCACACCTATATGTTATATGAATATGTTTCCTGCTTTCTGTGCCAGAAAGCAGGAAACATATTCAAATAAATAATACTAGAATTGGGTTAGAAGTAATTAATTTTATTTAACAGTCACATTCTTCACACGGTGGGAGTGTTGCTGGTTAGCAATTCTTCTTAGTGCCGGAGCTAGCAGCAGCTGCAGCAGAGGCAGCTGATGAGCCTCCCTTTCCTGAGCTAGCTGCGGTAGCGGCAGCGGAAGCAGCTGATGAGCCTCCCTTTCCTGAGCTAGCTGCGGAAGCAGCAGCTGAAGCAGCTGATGAGCCTCCCTTTCCTGAGCTGGCTGCGCTAGCGGCAGCGGAAGCAGCTGATGAGCCTCCCTTTCCTGAGCTAGCAGCGCTGGCGGCGGCTGAAGCAGCAGATGAGCCTCCTTTTCCTGAGCTGGCTGCGCTAGCGGCAGCGGAAGCAGCGGATGAACCTCCCTTTCCCCTTGCATTTTTTGGGGCATGGGCTGGCGTACTGTAAAGAAA